>VDFB02221866.1:0-10680 GCA_007258455.2 Sequoia sempervirens | reverse complement strand
AGGGTGTTGGTAGAGGTATGCCCCAGGATAGGCCAGGGGCAATTAGAGTAGTCAGGCGCCCACATGTTCCCCTTCCTCCCCTTCCTTTGCCACCTCCAGTACAACATCCAGATATTACGAAGGATGCAGCCACACAAACTATCTAGGCCATTCACTCTTTGAGTGCTCTTTTGGTTTCCCATGCTTCTTCTCTAGGGGCTGCCACAGCCCTGGGTGATTCTGGCAATGGATCCAAGGATGCCAGATCATCCTCCTCGGGTCCACATATTTGCAATACGTGCTAGCAAATATGCTTGGGTCCTATTGTACAGCTCCCTGAGCAGCCATTAGACACTTCTGATTATGACATCCAAGATGTGGAGATTATAGTAGATCACATGTAGGGGAGTGGAGCACACCCTACAGAGTCCTCTCCTAATAGAGAGGTGGACATTGGAGTAGTTACACAGGTAACATTTAAGGTGTAAATTCATAACTTGCATTTTTTTAAAAATGAATATTAATAAGAGATAGTATCAAGTACTAATATTTATTTACATGGTCCATTTAACAGTTAATGTCTGAGGAGGATCTCACACAGGTGACTGATAGCACCCTTAAGGCCATTTCATTTGGCCTCGACATGCACACGTGACATTTTCTCACCACTCATTTACATTTTTACCTGTGATATTTGCTTGTCATTTGAATTTGCCACAATGAAATTATATATTAACTTATATGTTTATCTTAATTTCACTTGGTAGCAAACACCTAGTGCGAGTGAGGTGCATGCCTCGCACTATGGAGGCAATGCTGTTGGATAAGGGAAAGGTAATTGAACTCAAATTTGATTGAATTAAAATTTATAAGATCTTATTGATTATGCATACATTGACATAGACTGTAGTTTCATGTACTCTGTCATTTTTATGTACAAAAGGTTGTGAGCTATAACATCATTAAGGATAAGCCATGCAACAATCTCAAGGAGTAGGTATTCTAACACTCCAAAGGAGGAGATGTTGAAACACCTCAAGGAGGAGGTTGAAACACCCCAAGGAGTGAGGTTTTGAGACACTTAAAGGAGATACGTAAAAGATCAACCTAAAGAGGTATGTGTTTATTTTATTTTGTGCTTGGTAAATATGTTCTTATTAATGCATAATTCCCATGCTAACTTGGATCAATTTCTATGTTTTTGTTCACATATATAGATTGACGTTACAAAAGTTGGTTTCGTTAGTTCTTTGAGAGGGGTATATTCTAGGACTCCTAACCCTTCAAAGAGACGTATATTTCAGGTAATCAAGATTTCAATTTTAGAGTTCAATTATAATTCAATGTGTATTGATTTTTATGTTAATTATTCAATTTTAAATTATATAGTATAACTAATCTCAATTGTGGTTTGACTTTTTCTTGTACAACTACCTTCAGAGCCAACAAGTGCTTCAAAGAGGCTCCATTTTGATGATCCACCAGTAGTTTAGGATGAGTTAGACATTTTGGCATGTAAATTTTGAATAGATACCGAGATGGCATATGCCACATATTGTAAAACTTTGTTTGAGTTGGCGTTGATGCCATTTTTGTAAATGGACATACACTTGATTATTGGATAATTTGATATATATAGAAGTTGACAATCAAAATTTAGTTTCCTCCTCATGTGCATGATTAAACTCTTTGAAGCAATGGTTAAATATCAATGTACAATAGCATAAAAAGAATGGTTAAATATTATGTAGTTTATATTCATATTGCTGATTACATTGCATTGCACATCTTTCAAACTCAAAGCATTATTTCACATTGCATAAGTAACAACTAGATACTCATATGATTAACCCTACACCATCTGATTTTCTTCTTTGTCAACTTTCCCATGCCTTAGTAAATTTGGTGGTCCATTTGTAACCATCAATTTTTTTATATAACATAAATTCACCTTTTTCAAAAAATTAATATGGCTAGACTCCCATATGAATACTAATAATATATCATATGACCATTCTTCATATACTTACTAGCACTTTGTGTCTTCTTAGATGAGCCAAAAGTTGTTGCCCAACTACCTCTACCTTCATCAATGTTCCATATTTTAATCATTCCATCCCAAGATGTTGTGACCATTTGTTGACTAGAAGATTCAATTATTTGCAGGCATGAAATGACATCATCATGCACTTTGACCTAGAAATTTAGGAAAAAAATACTATTAAAAGTTGTGAGCTCTGTGAAAAATAGATGTTTATCTGACTGCAACACCATCTAAATATGGATTCTTTTAGAAAATAAAAAGCAAGACATAACTTTTAAACAAATAATTTAATCACAATGTATTTTTCACAAAGAAAATTTGTATAAACCGCTTCTCCATAATGGCTAGTATAGAAAATAATTGCATTGGTAGAACAAAACTCCAAAACATTTCTGATTTCCTTGATTAATTGAATCTTAAGTAGAATCCCCACAATAATTATGTTTTACATAAACCGATAGGAAAACAACATTGCTTGGAAAGTGCATCTCTAATATTTTATGTTCCTTGTACAATAATTTAAATACATTTGAAGAAGTTATAAGAAAATATAGCTTCTTAAATTCTTCTTTAATTTGAAGGTTAGTTTTGATAGTGAGTAATTTATTTCATAGATGGATTTTAGCTTTTGCTTGATTGTTGTGCACTGTACTTTCTTCTATAAATAAATTGAGACATGCTAATGCACATTTTCACTATAATTTCTGTATTTTCTTCCTCAACATATCTCTCTCTTGGGCTTTGATACAGCCCTATCAGGGCCTGTCCTAATCACATTTAGCCCAAATCAAAAAGAAAATTTCATGCTGTGAGAACCCTTAGCTCTCCTTATACCTCCGTTTTTTTTTTTGTCTTGTGTTTTACTGTGATATATTTTTTTCTTTGTGCTTTGATCATATATTGCCAATGGTTCGATACAACAATATAATGCAGCAAAATAGGAGATGTTGCAATAATAATTTTTTCACTCAAAACTGAAATTGCATTGGAAATACACAGCTGAAAATTCTAGATTTTTATACCAGCTTAAATACTCATTATTTTCATAATGTATTGACAACCCAGTTCATTAAATAACCCCTATTATCTAAAACAACAATACCCAGAAAATCTAGGAGTTACAATTTATGAACTCACAAGTAAACATGCCTTGAAACCCTCTGATCAGCTACAGCAGACTTCATATCAACATACTAGCAAATTCTGGAAATGATCACAGCAATAGAAACCCTCTCAAAAAGTCGATGAAGCAACACCAACCAAGCACATCACTGTAGCAAATTACTGTAGCGAATCACTGTAGCATTTTTACTGTAGCGTGGGTACTGTTCACGCGTCACTGTAGCGCGGGCACTGTTCACGCGTCACTGTAGCAGCCAACACAAAGCTTGGAAACTGATCGTTAATGGCTGCCAATGATGAATCTTCGGGTCTGCACTGTAAGAGACCTTCAATAATCTTCAAACCCTAAATAAAATCTTCACCTTTAAGCACAAATAGAACTTCTGGATGAAACTCTCCTGAATGCCAAATTCAATGGATATTTCACCACCTCAAAGGGCTGCAACACTAAAGAGTTTATCGTTCTTTAATGGCTTGAGAGACAGAAACCCTTGGCTCTCGTGCTCTAGAAGAAAGAACTCAAAAACTTTTCTCAACATGCATAATGAACTTTGCTCACAAAAGAAACTTTTATATCTTCAAATTAGGGTGACTTTTGGCTCACTTTAATATTTCACTTAAATATCAAATAGTCTGGGCGCCCCACTTAATAAAAATATTGAATTTGAAAAGTGGCCCCCTTTTAATGAAGTACGACCCCTTCATTAGTTTCACTTTAGTTATAATATAAAAATATTATAACTTAATTTTATAAGCTTCAAACTTAATAATATTTATTTTAACAAATAAATATTAATATCTCTTTCACTACCAGTCCAATTGACGAACCGTCTGAAGTTGGGTGCTGAGTGATTGATTCTCCATGTGACCAGACTGATATGCTAAAAATAGCAGGGGTGCTCCCACCACTTACTAAAAATAGTAAGTTGAGCAAAAGTTGTCCGATTGACCCTGAACGAAAGCCAAACTAGATTGATCTAAAAGCTGAGGCTGAGCCATGCCTCACAAGACCCCCTAAACTCCTCGTTAGCCTACGGAGGTCGCATAGTAGGCTAACTCCACACTGCAAAGAGATGTCAATTGGAAGGGGACATGACAGTCCACCCTTCCTGAAACTGCTTGTCCTCAAGCAATCTCAACTCTGGATGCTGCAAAACCTCCTCGCTCTCCCACGTAGCATCCTCCACAAGTAAATCTCTCCACTTCACCAGATATTCCCTGATAGTCCTCCTACAAAGCTGTCTTTTCCTGTACTCCAGAATAGACTTAGGTACTAAAATCAATTTTCCCTCATCATCTAAGGGAGGTAATATTGTTGAAGGTACCACATGATGTCCTAACGCCTTCTTGAGGCGTGATACATGAAAAACATTGTGGACCTTACTATCAACTGGGGGCTCTAGCTCGTAAGCCACCTCTCCAATACGCCTGGTAATCCGGAAAGGACCATAATAACGTGGCTTGAGCTTCTCTGATCTACTCTTCCTGAAAGTAGACTGTCGGTAGGGCTGTAGCATGAGGTATACCATGTCTCCAACCTCAAAAGATCTCTCTGTCCTCCTCTGATCCCCATACTGCTTATGCTGATTTTGTGCCTTTGCTATATTCTCCTTAAGAGCCTTAACAATGTCCTGGCTCTCCTGTAATAAGTCCCCGGCACTAGGCACCCTACTGTCACTCATAAGCAAATCAAGAAAATTAGGCGCCTCATAACCATACAACGCCATGAAAGGAGACATCCGAATGGTCAGGTGATATTTGGTATTGTAACAATACTCACATAAATATATCCATCTGACCCACGCCTTTTTCTGCCCTGCAACATAATTCCTGAGGTAACCCTCCCTGAAATTGCTTGTTTCCAAGCAATCTTCACTGCAAAGAAACTCCAATCTTTGTGAGGCCCAAAAGAAGAATTGTGAAATGTCCCACACATCTCTAACTGACTCCTGTAGCACCAGCATAAACATAGTTGCGCAAAATATACCTAGATCCAAAACCCGGAATGGAAGTCTGCCATGCCTAATACCCTCCGACTTCCTCTGCGCTACTCTGACCTCAACTTCACCATGCCAGAAATGGTGAAGCAATCCACTGGGACCCATCCAAAATACAGTACCAATCCTGTCACCACCTGGATCCCAACATAATCTGTACACACATCCAACCATACTGTGGGAATATGAACATCATAAAGTATTTTTATCACAACAACTATCTCCATCCTCTGCTAGACTCCCATGGATGTGTTGACTAACCAAACCATCATGTCCACTAGCATCGTAATCACCCTGTAACCATGTATCCATATGAAACCACTTTGACACTAAAGTAGCAACCCCTGTCGGGTACATCTTATCATGATGGATAACTGATTGTTGCCCCTGCAAGTAATCTCCTGTAAATAACTGAGTCGGGTACTTGCAGCCGCTAATCCCATCTTCAGAAGATGGTAACTCTGCACATAGTATTGGGCTACTCCCCTCAACTGCACCCAAAGAAAAATCCTGTGCATAAGGATTGTGCATCAAATACAGATCATGTACTAGTGGATCAAAAGTAAAACTATAGGCACTCCTCACTAAGTATACATTGCAAAACTCCTTTGTGATCTCTATTTGGAATTTTGATGCACTAGGAAAATTCCAAACACTGCGATTATCGCTCAATCCTGAACTGGTTTCAGGAGTGTTATTGGCTTCCAACTTGAAGAGTGGATTATCATAGGTTGAACCACCATCCAACTCAAATAACGGATTATTCACAAAGTGCACAATCATTCTATTATGATTTGAATCATCCACCGCTGAGCCCCTGGAACAATAGATTAAATCATACTCCTGAATTGGTTCATCAAACGACCGATCATGATCAACTGCATGGGATGAAATAACTGATTTGCTTCCAGAAAAGGGAAAAAAATCATCATGAGAACCGATCTCCCACCTGAATGGTATTCTGCCTACCTCATGTGAAGAAGATGGAGTAGTGTCGAGAGTTGTCACACAACTCTTCGATGAATCAACTATTATGTTGCAAGAGCTAACAATAATTTCCCCTGCAACACCTGTCATGGGACTAACCTCAGGAGAACCAGGTGTAACATGTGGTTCCCTGCAACTTTCAACCAATGCACTCGTCCCATCTGTATCAACTGCCCCTGTAACCGTGATGGATGTAACCACATCCTCACTACAACTTGTGGATATATGATCCTCACTGACTGCCACTGTATGTAACTGTACTATAACTGTAGCTAGTCGAGATTGTGCCAAACTTAACTCCATAATAAGCTCATCCAATCGTGACTGAGACTCCTGAAGGGCCAACTGGGTGCTCTGCAACGAGTCCATAGTCACCTCAAGCTCATGAGTGAGCTCATCGACCTGCTCCTCCTTTCCCTTCAATGCATCATAACAAATGCAATCCCACTTGAGAAGAAAATCCCTGTCCGCAAGTAGTTTTAGGTAATTTTGTTTCATCATTCCAATTGCTTCTCATAGTGCATGTATCTCTGCAAGGGAAAAACCACTATCACCGTGCTCATCTGTCAAAGGAGTACTCCAACCATAGGTAGCCAACATCTGACGAGCAACATCAAAATGCTTAATGGTTGTAGCAATCATATTGTCATTCACTTTTAGTTGCCCAACCAAATGATGAGGACTCTGTAGCTTATGACCCCCATACAAGTTTTTCGGTTCACAATCTGCACTATGATATGAGGTTGATTCATCATCACTCACTACATGATAAGCAGCATCATGTGTGCTTTCATCCATGCACACCTCAACATCTAAGGTACTGCTGCTATGTACCTCAAAGGATGGTTCAACTGGCAAGGTAGAAGTTGCTGGTATGACAGTATCTTCACACACTTCCACTCCCAAAGTAACTGCATGCCCATCCAAAGCATGATCCTGGGATTCCATATCAACATATGAATCTTCTAGCTTGTTTTCAAGGGTCTGATCTGGAAAATCAGACTCACCATGACATGAATCCTCAACATACAATGCATCATTAGTACTCAATTCTTGAGTACTTTTATGCGACAATTCAATAGGATCATTTTGCACATGTGAAAACACTGCTGTCTCATGCTCATGCAAAGTTTCATCATCGTTGTCATGAAAATCAGAAGTAGCCTCTATAGTAGAAACTTCTTGAGTCACCTCTTGCAAGGATGATGTAGATAAATCATTACCCAAAGCTGTTCTAGTGTCTTCTTGAATCAAATCAGCATGTCTATCAAATTTATCATATAAGTTTCTGCATACTTCATAGGAATTTGAAGATACCAAATCATTTTGATGAAGAGTTGTATCATCCTTATGTGTAGATTCTCTATCCATTTCATGTGTAAACAATTCATGAGCTATAGTGTGATATTTCTTCCTTGCAAACTCTGTCTTATGACAAAGACTCGGGTGCAAATCCATGTAACTCATGAAAGGAAGTTCCTTCTTAATTTTTTAAGGAAGAGTGCTATACTCCTTAAACATGCTAATCACTTCTTCTTTGTTTTGTAGTGTTTGACCTTTGCTGGTAGGAAGTGAATTGAATCTTTTAGGCAACCCAAACTTTGAAAGCGTCTGCTCTAAATGCAGCAACTCTCAATTGAGCTTGTATTGTGATTGTTCAAGATCTTTCAATGCCTGTTTATTGCTAAACAACTTTGCCATAATGGCCATTTCACTGTCCCAACTGAAAACCCTTAATATTCTGAAACCTTTATTTTTGCAAACCAAGATAGGATGGTAGGATTCAAGCTCTGATACCACTGTGAGAACCCTTAGCTCTCCTTATACCTCCATTTTTTTTTTTGTCTTGTGTTTTACTGTGATATATTTTTTTCTTTGTGCTTTGATCATATATTGCCAATGGTTCGATACAACAATATAATGCAGCAAAATAGGAGATGTTGCAATAATAATTTTTTCACTCAAAACTGAAATTGCATTGGAAATACACAGCTGAAAATTCCAAATTTTTATCCCAGCTTAAATACTCATTATTTTCATAATGTATTGACAACCCAGTTCATAAAATAACCCCTATTATCTAAAACAACAATACCCAAAAAATATAGGAGTTAAAATTTATGAATTCACAGGTAAACATGCCTTGAAACCCTCTGATCAGCTACAGCAGACTTCATATCAACATACTAGCAAATTCTGGAAATGATCATAGCAATAGAAACCCTCTCAAAAAGTTGATGAAGCAACACCAACCAAGCACATCACTGTAGCAAATTATTGTAGCAAATCACTGTAGCATTTTTACTGTAGCGTGGGTACTATTCACGTATCACTATAGCGTGGGTACTGTTCACGCGTCACTGTAGCAGCCAACACAAAGCTTGGAAACTGATCGTTAATGGCTGCCAATGATGAATCTTCGAGTCTGCACTATAAGAGACCTTCAATAATCTTCAAACCCTAAATAAAATCTTCACCTTTAAGCACAAATAGAACTTCTGGATGAAGCTCTCCTGAATGCCAAATTCAATGGATATTTCACCACCTCAAAGGGCTGCAACAATAAAGAGTTTATCGTTCTTTAATGGCTTGAGAGACAGAAACCCTTGGCTCCCATGCTCTGGAAGAAAGAAACTCAAAAACTTTTCTCAACATGCATAATGAACTTTGCTCACAAAAGAAACTTTTATATCTTCAAATTAGCGCGACTTTTGGCTCAAAACCCTAATTTTTTAATCACTTTAATATTTCACTTAAATCTCAAATAGTCTGGGCGCCCCACTTAATAAAAATATTGAATTTGAAAAGTGGCCCCCTTTTAATGAAGTACGACCCCTTCATTAGTTTCACTTTAGTTATAATATAAAAATATTATAACTTCATTTTATAAGCTTCAAACTTAATAATATTTATTTTAACAAATAAATATTAATATCTCTTTCACTACCAGTCCAATTGACGAACCGTCTGAAGTTGGGTGCTGAGTGATTGATTCTCCATGTGACCAGACTAATATGCTAAAAATAGCAGGGGTGCTCCCACCACTTACTAAAAATAGTAAGTTGAGCAAAAGTTGTCCGATTGACCCTGAACGAAAGCCAAACTAGATTGATCTGAAAGCTGAGGCTGAGCCATGCCTCACAAGACCCCCTAAACTCCTCGTTAGCCTATGGAGGTCACATAGTAGGCTAACTCCACACTGCAAAGAGATGTCAATTGGAAGGGGACATGACACATGCATTGCTTCTCCCTACACTTGCAGACCCTGGTTGGAGGTTTTATTTGATATTGTCAACAAACATACATCTGGTTGTCTGAATGAATGGGGGAGTTACAGCCTTCCCAATCAAGAGGTCATGACTTGTCATAACTGATTAAAGCAATTCAAGACTTATGTCATAGGATGAGAACATTTGACCATAGGCTCAATGATAAATGCAATGATCCTTAACTAAATTATTCATACAAATTTCTTAGATTTGGAATAATTCAATGAAAATCAGCCAAAACATTTGAACAAGATATTTAGATCTAAAACATTCACATATGATAAATAGCTCTACACATATAAGTTGGTTGGAATAGAGTATTTAATTCAAATAACTCACTTCATGATTACAATTTTTTTGCTTCAATTGTTTGCTCATAACCAAGATTACAATTATCAAAAAAAAAATTAGAAAAATATTGGGATGCTGAAATCCACTATGCTTGGCGTACAGATGCAACCTTTATGTGAAATTTACCTCACAAATCCAAACAAGTTTCATCCTCCAAACTCTAGGATACCAATGGGGTTTCGTCAAAAAATCTCCATAACCTAAGGGATTTTGTCCTTAGATTCAACAAGTGAACACAAGTGTCCGACTTTGCAATTTTGGATTTGTTGAGATGATGTCCAAAGATTATCCAAACTAATGAAGTTTTATTCCTTATATAGAGGTTGAAGGCCTAACATGGGTCCAAAGTTTCTTGCCATTTTCTCACATTCAAATTTGGGCTCATTAATTGCATTCTTGGTTAGTCGTGGTCATGGCTGGAGTCCATTCAAATGGTGAGGTTTTGTGAAAGTGCATGCTTGAGTGTGGAGATCTAGGGAAATGATTGCTTTAAGTTCAAGCAAATAATTATCCCAAGGTCCAACATCAAGGGTTCAGGCGATGGGATTCTTGGGTGTTAGGACACAAGACAATGGGGATCTAGGGGTTTGAGGATTAGGATACCCCATTGGTTGTTTTACAAATGTAAGACATCATCAAAAGTCCCAAAGATCCAAAGAGGAATGTATGGTTTGAGAAGTGGTGGTCAAGGTATTAGGGTGTTATGCGAATGGAAAGGAAAAATTTCAAAGGCCCACAAGAGAAGGAAGTGGGAGGTGGAGGCACAAGGAATGAAAGAAATGCATGATAGTATTAGAGAGTTTGAAATCCCAAGGAATGAAAAAAGAAATGCATGAAGTGTAATGTGTTTTAGTTTGTAGTACTCCTCTATTTCTCTACAGAAGTGTGATAAATTCTTAGTTCAATGATGCTAAACAATTTTTGAAAAAAG
>VDFB02221865.1:0-13157 GCA_007258455.2 Sequoia sempervirens | reverse complement strand
TTTACCTTACACCTTTTTCCTATCTAAATTAAATAAATACATCAATTTATTTAATTTAGTCATCTTAACCCTTTTTGAATTAAAATCAATTTAAAATTCTTCTTTTCTCTCTCCTTGTCAGATCCTCCGTAATCCCTCTCTAATTTGGATTAATTTAATTAATTCATGATTAAGATGTGCATCCTCTTAATCAAGGATTAAAGTCACATCCTCCTACATTTGCTACTTGCTTCTAATCTCTCATTAATTACCTTAATCAGGTATTTTCACAACCTTAATTAAAGTCATTAGCCACTTTTAACACCCCTTTTTAGTCAACCTTTTCATTTGTCTTTCTTAGCATTGACCCTCTTTCCCATGTGAATTTTTTAGTTCCTTTATTCATCCTAGGTCCTCCTATGCTCCCCATGTGAATTTTTTCAATTCACATTTTATCCTTCAAGACTTCTACAGAACATTTGACTTGTCACCTCATCCACATGTGACCAATTCCCACTTTTGGAGACTTCCCTCTCTTATCCATTAGATTCTTCAGAATGTGAATTTTTTAATTCACATTTATTTCTATCCAACACACTTTCTCATTTCCCATGGAGATTTTTGAGGAATTCCAAAATTCCTCAAATGTCACTTTCATTCTCACTTGGGGACAAGAAGTTCTTTTTTGAGGAAATCTTCTCACTCCCCAAGGTACTTGGAAGGTACTTTTCCTTCCTCCACATCATGTACTCTCCTTCCACATCACCTACACATCATCTTATCCTTGGCCGTCTCACATTCCACATGTCAAGATGTGAGGACTTGTGAGTCCTCAACTCACCAGAGCCCTAAATCTTGACCTTGGTGGCTCAATCTCAACCATTGAATTCTCTAGAGAATTCAAATTTCTCTATAAATGCCCCCTCTTCTAAGGCATTTTTATAACTTAGTCATTTGAGCAACCTTATGCTATTAATTTGTGCACTCATTTTCTTTTATCTAGCCATCCATTTTAGCTATTTGTATTTGTGTCCCACCATCTACTTAATCTTGCGTTCAATTACATCAATAACCATCTAAGGAGCATACGAAGCAATCCAAATCAAGGGCCAACCAAGGAGTTTTAGTTGCAATGAGAAGGTATAATCATTTTTTATCTTTTTTCATCTTATCTCTTTGTATTAACAATTCCTTAGGCTAATCTTGAGGTGTTTCTTTGTGTTTTCTTTCATTGCATTATTGTTGTTTTTGCATATTTAGGGTTGATAAAACTTTAGGATTACAGTAGTAGTATCAACTCTTATTTGTCTAATAATATTTATAATTTGTTAAACTTAAATAAATTTTATTTAAAGATATATATTTTCTACAAAGTTAAATATATATTTAATATTTATTCAACTTATTACAAAATTATATAATATTTTAAATATATGATTATATGAATTTTAAATCTTATTCATTTAAATGATATATATATAGAGATATATACCTCGACCACAATAAAAGAAGTGCATTCTTAACATTTATTTGAAATGAATGACTGAACTTTGCATAAACAATAACTACTATTAATTAACTGGACACTTTTCACATACAAATAGAATAATATTAACTCCAAATTCTATGTAAAAGTGGAAATAGTGCCTCGACTAGTGTTTTCTCTTCACCTCTCATAGCCAAACCTCTCTCCACTTTCACTTCTTCTAAAAAAGTGTCAGATGTGAGTCTGAAGCAATTTTTAGCAAGCCACCAGAAAATTTTTTTGAAGACACCTATGAATACCCATCTACCCTCTCCAATCACCATCAAGTTTTAGATCCCCACTAAACAAAAATATATTTGTGAAGGAAAACACTCTATAACAAAACCAAGCATGATGGCCTTGTCATTGGAGGAATGGTTCTGCAGCAATTTTGGTTGGGAGACTATACTCTCATTAGAGAAGGAGTCAATGGCACAGAGATCTAGAGAGAGCCCAAGTTTGAAGGAGTCTACAAGTGAGGATGCATCAAGGACCACCTATGTACATAACATTCTTTCATCTGGCCATTTCTACAAATTCTTTGCACAAAATTTAGTACGTCAATGAATGATTAGATGAAGATAATTAAAATATTGTATTCCTAATAACTATTTATAATTTATTACCTGTATCGTTTCAATGCAACTTTCAATAGTTGATCCATTGTTTGCTCTGAGTTCCACCCTCCTCAATTTCTCCATCTGCTACAAACTTTCTATGCCCAACACCTCCCAACAGGTGTGCAATCTCAATATTTCCAATCTTGTGCAATATTTTAAACCTTGAATTTCCTCAATTTGGTGGAAACCTTCCACTAAAAATTCTCTGAGAGAGGTTAATCGTGCCAAGCTCGGAAGCTTGACGAAATTTGGACACAACCATATATCCAAATATTCAAGGTTTAATGGAAGTTCTTCGATCTTTGTTAAATGATAATGATTATGAAGACTTAGAATCTTAAGGCTGGCATAACGGTGTTCACAAATTGAAATCCTACACACTTTTGTGTCTAATAGGAAAATTTTCCTTAGGTTGCTCGATACAAAAGATAAAGACACCGTCCCAAAATCTACTTGGATGACTAGGCAACCTTTATTACTAAATTCTCTAAGAGATTAAGACACCCGACAAAGGATTTTTTGGTTTTGTTTTCGCACCTTGAGGTTTGTCTTCTAATCTACCTAGGTGCCAATTCAATCAAGAGCTGACTCAAAGGACTTGGACCAAGCCCGTGAGGACTTTAAAAAGCCTCCTACACTTCGGGCTCTGCAAGACCCGAGAGGGTGATCCCTTAATGCTTTTACAATCTTTACACTATTATCATAAACAACATTAACAACAATAGATAATCTCATTTAATAGCTCAACATAATAGGATAATATTGAATAGAATTGGTTGTTCATCAGTAATATCAACTATTTGGAGCATGAGATAACTACAACACTTAGGGATTTAAAATGATTTTTAATTTTGAAGATTTGGGACCAAGCTGAAAACAACAGAAGTATAACACTTGACCAGTGCCAAAAAATGGGCTATGGAGTCATATAACCAACATTCATCCTACAGTGTTGAACATGTTATGAAGATCCTTGCAAATGTTATCACATCATGACAACCAGACCACTAAAGTTTTATATGATAACTCTTCTTATAAATCCACCTGAAACATAGTACTCCTGTCACATGTGTTGAAGCAATTACACTATCCTTTGAACAAAAGGCAATAATAAATGCAACTTGTGCTTCATTAAAGAAATTGCATTATTCTCATAATAGAAGGCAACAACATATATCACTCTAATGCAGCAAATGTGCATGAAAAGACTCAACTAATTTTATTATTGAATCCAAAAGAGTAATATATCTTAGAAATGGAGACAATTATCAACTAAAATATAAACATGAGAGCACAATTCAGAACAGACACTTTCAGATTTAATGACTCAATTACATTTCTCCCAGCTATACAATTCTACCCAGAGCTTCTGCCTGACTTGCAGAGCTTTCAGAAATTGGAATCCCAACCTTCTCTCAATGAGAGGAGAAGAGAATAAAAGAGAAACAGAAGTAGCCCTAAGATCAATATGATCTGTAGATGCAATCTAGAAAATTCTCTCCCGTTGATCAACAAATTTTCTCAAAGCATCTCTCATCTCTCTTCCAACTAAATTTTCCTCCTCATTTTCCTTTTGTGTCTATTGTGAAGCAACAAAAATTAGCCCATGTGATGGAATTTCATTCCATTCTACCACTGTATTTTACTTTGTCAAAGTAAAACATTCCCCTTTGCACTTTATGTTTTAAATTATTCATTTAAAACATTCCTCATTTACTTGTAAAGTGAATATTAAATTCACCCTTCTTGTGAAACTTCCTTTGTTTTCCTTGTGAAAACATTTATCTCTACCTTTTACTCTTGTTTTTCCCTTCATAGATTGGAGTTGCACTTTATTTTATTCACTTCTAGTGAATAAAATATTTTATTTCACTTGTATTTTACTGCCAGCAATAGAATGTTTCACTTTTATATTTTATTCTCCAGAGATAATATCTCACTTGCAATTTACATTCGTACATATCTCACCATTTCACTTTACCTAGTGAAAACCCCTTCTCAAACTTGTCGGGCATATAAAATATTTCATCTTCATTTTCACAGGCACGATTTTATCCTTATCAGATAAAATCTTTCCCACTTAAAATTTTACCTTCTTACGCCCACCAAATATTTCAAATACTTTATTTGAAATACTTTTCCTTTTAATAGCACAGACATTCCTGAAAATGCCTCGGGTAAAATTTTGTGTTCACCACATTTCATACACAAGCCTTCAAAATTTAGGCCCACCACTTCATATTTACCTTTATCCTGCTATCCAGCGAGAGTTAACCTGTGAACATTTTAGATTAGCAAGCCAGCGGGGTGAGGCTAAGATTTCCCCACATTTCTCCATCATTCATTATCATCAAGGAAAATTAAAAACTCACAGGGGCCCACCCTGGTATTTTCTTTTTAAAAAATTTAGTATTAAATGTTTTTCCTTTAATTTCCTTCACCCTCAACCCTTTGTATTTCTTCACCATGAATTTCAACCAGGCCCACTAGCTCCATGTGGCTTATTTTTTCCATTTCACAATGGTTAAATGGTGTGCATGTTCAGATCGCGACTTGGCGTGGAATGGCTAGGATGTGGCTGGGTTTTTCTCCTCCTTTCTCCATCATTGATTTCCTTTTGCTTGCAATGTTTGCCCTAATTTTCTTTTTCCATTCAGCTTGCTCTGCAATTTTTTGCAACCCTAGCAATTTCTCTCGATTGACAATAGCGGTTTCTACAACCTCTTTCTTTTGTTTCCTTTGTTTATGTTTTGCCCCAATCCCTGTTGATCGTGCCATGGTTGTTTGCTAATGATATTTAGTCAAGAAATCTCTTACGCCTTTTCAAAGGTTGCATCTTCTCCAGATGCGTTTGAAGGCACCTCATCCATTCATGCTTTCATCCATGCTTTGATGGGTTTCCACATCCTTAGTTGTGGTTTGACCATTCTGAAATTAACACTTTTTGGTTTCTATTTTTCTCTATCGAGCTCCCCTCTTGGCACTCATATCTCTCCTTTCTTTCATTTTTGCTAGATTTCAATAGCTGAATGTGGGGCTACGTTAGCTCTTACTGTGACATTCATGGTGGAATAATAATATCCCACAATATCTATTCTGCATTTTTTAAAGTTTTTTGAAGCCTTTTCAACATATTCAAGTTGGTTTCCACACAATGCATGTTATTTGGGGATCGCTTCAAACTTGTTCATATTCCTTTGGTCTGGTTCAATGGTGCCCTTCAATATCATTTTCCTCTATTTCACAGAGGTCTGATTTAGAGTTTATGTGTCTTGTCTTCTATTTGAAAAACTGCATATACTTCATGATAAAGTTTGCGCCCCATGCACTGTATTTACTTTTGATGAGTATTCAAACCCTCATCTCAGGTGTGTGGCCCTTTCAACAACATTTTATGTTCCCTACAGTCATGATGCTCACTCTTTACCATTTTCCAGTTACATTTATTCACAAGTTTCTAACGCCTCTTTCAACAAAACAATTTTAAAGCACAGGCTGTGCGTGGGGAATAGTATTTTGCATTTGCTTTGGCTTTAAAAAAAAATTCAATAAAATCATTTTGTGTATGCTTTGGATTCATAGCACTCCTTGTTCAAAGCATCTGCCACATTTCCATCCTCAAACCAATTGACATTTCAAGTTGTTCAACAATAGAGTTGTCCTCTCTTCATCTAGCGCAACATCTTCATTTCATGCTTTGATGGATGTCCATACCCATTATCCATGGCACATGCTTTAAATTTTTGATGCTTTTCCAACAAATACTTTTAGTGCATTTCCATATAGGCATTCCACTATAATCATTTGTGGTTGTCTTTCGCCTTTGCTTGAGATTTTAATTTCCTTTTCTTGCTACGTACTTTGTGTATTACCAGCACATTCCGCTTTTGTGCTATGCACGCCTAGCCAATGCTTCATGGCATCCCAACAAACAACATTCAATTTGAAGTGTCCTCTGAAATCCTTTTAACAAATTCATCATGTGCATGATGGGCGGCATATGTTGCTTTTAGCATTCCATGTCATTTCATTGGCACTTGAAAAGCACATTGGAATTTATATGTCAAATTCTTTATACTGCGTAGCTCTATCTATTTACATTGCTTCGAGCTCTTCCAAGATAAAACAGTACACTCAATTGACATATCAATTTTCAAGTGGATATTATCCTTGAGGATAAAAGATTGCATTAGGATTTCTTTTGGAGGCCTCATAGTTCTCCAATGCCAGAAACATCACCAATGTTACTTGAAATGTTAAACAAGTTTGGTCCAACACTAGTCTTCTTTACCTTGTTGAGCTTTGAATCAAACCCAAGTGATAGGCCATCATCACATGTCTGCATTTTGGTCCTTTCTGAAGTCCTAAATTGGCCATATACATTTACCCCTCCTCCCATCTCAATTTATAAATGTTGCTTTACTAAAGTAGCATTGGCAATAAGTTTTTAGCAACATTTGTTTCAGTACCTTCTCCATAGCTATCCCAACAACTTGCAAGATTAAATGGTGTTGAGACATTATCCATGGTAAGTTTCAAGCGAAGCACTACCCTCACCATCAAGCTATGAGAAATAGCTTTAATTTCATTTGCCACGTTATGCCAAATGAAGTAGACCCTCCACATACTGAGCTATTGAAAACAATTTTCTTGAGGAGGTTACTACAACGCAACATTTTCAGTTTCACATTGTGCAATGCATGTCGAGTCCCCATGTGGGCTCGGCTAAAAACATTTTCATTTTCAAACAACTTTCATGCTCTAATTGATCATTCATGGCCTCTTGATGCTTCTAAAATTGAAAAATGAACTGGATTGCAATTAGAATATGTTTTCTAGCACATTTGGAAGATGAGCAAAACTGGCCAAGTAGGCTCTGGAATCGCCTCTGAAAACTAGGCAAACAACCTCCTGGAGACATAAAAACTTGCAGACATGTAGCCATTCATTCCAAGAATGCAATGCAAAAGATGGCTCAGAGAAATAGATAACGGGGAAAAATTTATTCGCTATCAAAGTTGCTTACTCAAACTTTCTGCAATAAACCACCGTTTTGAACCAATTGAAACTGATGAAATCACCTCGTTGCAAAAATATCAAATCAGCTCCTGGTGAGCTGCCACTAGGCACAATAGTTCATTTTGGTGCACTAAACACGTGTGCAAGAGGAATTAACTTGAATCATCTTCACGCACAATATATTGACGGTCAAAGTTGACCTCTCAAAAAGGTTACAGTGCCAAACTAAAGAAATTTCATTTGGTTTTGATATGCTAAAAATATTAAATCAACTCGTGAGGCTATGAAAACTAACATGTGAGTTCATTTAAGCATGGAGAATGAAAAACAATATTCATTTTGACTTAATAGCCATCTGGTTGCAAAATGCAAGCTCAAATGGGAGGCAACTTTGCAGAACTGAATGTTTGCAAACAGCTGAACAGTGACAAAACCCTATAGCTTCACTTTTTGAAAGCTTGACAAAACTCATCGTGGGAAGCTGAAAATTCACATGCATGTTCACATAGGACACATGAGTGTGTCTGCAAAGGGATTTTGCTTGAAAATCAATAGGCTCCAAAATATGACCCTCCAAAGTGGGTCACTTAAGCAGATTCTCAGGTGCACTTCTGAAAGTGCATAGGCAAAATTTTTGATATGGGCACTTCAAATTTGTAAAATTTGAGAGTTCCAATAGGATGGTAAACATTTCAGCTCTGGAAATTTCTCAATTGAAATTTTATTCAAGGATGACATATCTCCAACAGAGTCTGGCAAAGATTCTAGGCTGGGACAATCCTCAATTGAAAGATTAGTCAAGGAGGATAAATCTCCAAAAGAGGTTAGCAAAGATTTCAATTTGAGACAATGCCCAATTGAAAGATTGATCAAGGGGGATAAATCTCCAAGAGAGGTTGGAAAATATTCTAGCTTGAAACACCACTCAATTGAAAGATCGGTGAAGAAAGACAAATCTCCAAGAGAGTTTGGAAAATATTCAAGCTTGAAACACCATCCAATTGAAAGATGGGTCAAGGAATACAAATCTCCAAGAGAGTTTGGTAAACTTAACAATTGATTAATCTTTTCTAGACTACCTGGTTGACTCAAATATAATAGATCTAAAATAAAGTCCAATCCAAATAAATAGAGCTTTCTCAAGGATACCTAATTTGTGATGTTGTGAGGCAAATCTTCCAATTGACTACAAAAAGTAAGGCGCAAAAACTCCAAATTTGTAATGTTTTGGAAATCATCTGACCTAAGCATGAGCTCGTTACACCCACTTAAATCAAGATATTGCAAGAGCATCATGTTCTCAAAAGAAACTGGTAAACTCATGAACCTTTCACACCCAGACAAATTTAGATACTGCAGATTTGTCAAATCACCGAAACTATTGGGTAGTGATAATAGCATGTGACAACCCACAAATTCGAGGTGCTCCAACACTTGCAGATGACAAAATTCTTCTGGAAACTCCTAATATTAATAGATTTTTTGATTACTATGTTTTTCAAGTCACTGATACACCCTATTGAGTTTGGAAAACTTCAAAATCTACAACAATCAGAAACAACCAACTCTCTTAACTATACGAGAGCCTGGAGGACATTTCAAACAAGACATACGTAAAACAATGTACTGAAAATATTAAATAAATTGAAATATAAATTTAATAGATTAGAAACAAAGGACTACTTGCATCACTCTTAGCCTCCCATAGCTCTTCTAAGTGACTATCCCAATCTAAGCCTCATTGTTCTTCATATAGCTCCAAAACCCTCAAATATTTTAATGAAAGTGGTGCTGAAAGATTTCTCTGCCCAAAATTGGACTAGCGAAAGCCAAAGCAACTCTGTTGATACTTTATGTATTACTTGTTTAAAATAATCTCCTCTAATCACCAAAAGCTTTAGTCCAACTAAAGAGGGTGTGGGCAAAAAAATTCTTCTACTTATATGAGGTAAACATACACCATATGACCTCTGCTTTTTTATTCCAATTGGGACATTTTTAATTCCTTGAATGATATTTCCTTTCTGAAAATAAAAATAAACATCAAAATGAATTCATTGGTTGTTCAAACACATATAGAATAAATAGGCAAGTTGTTGAGTCGATTTGATTGCAAAAAGAGCTAGCAAGACTTTTTTTCTAAGAAAAAGTTGTTTAACTTATAAGATCAATAAACTTCTTAGACAGAAGATGTTTTCCTTTTCATTGTTTGTTCACACAATAAAAGAAAATATTAACCTTACCTCTGTTTCTTTGCTAGCATTAGTAATTTGTTTGGATGACCAGAGTCGGTAGGGCCAATGTTGATTTGCTATTTCCCTTCCCAGATCTCTTAAGTGATCATGCATTCTTATGCAATTGTCATGGTCAAGCTCAACCAAACACTTATTTAAAAGGATTTCCCAACTATATAGACCACTCCACCCTGATCCATCCCAGATTTCAATTTCCAAACTGTTATGTTCTCCAAAAATGAAACAAGCAGTATCAAGTTATGCCTCTTTCTCTTCATCACAAAGAGCATCATAACTTATTTTGAGTTTTTCTTTGATATCATCATGTACTATTCTTGATATCTTATGAAGCAAAGACTCCCAAGATTCTTTGCTGCAATTCCCATATAGTTGTGTTCCAAATACCTTGAGAGACATGGGAAATCAATGAAAAGCATCTAAGAACTTTTTAATGAGCTCATCAAATCCATCAAGAGGAGAGGGTTGTAGAAAAGCATGCCAACAAAAAGTTGCTTGGCATTACTTGGCTCCAACACTCTCATTTTATACACAAGGATATGCACCAAGATCTAAGAACTTGGTGTTCCTGTGTTGTCACAATGATGAGACTACCTCTTCCAAGGTTGTCTTTTATAGGTAAGAGAGCATCCAATTGATCTACATGATCCACATCATCCATAACAATGAGCACCCTGAAATATTTCAAATGTCTTGCAAGAATTGCCTTACCTTTCTCTATATTGTCAAATGTTTCATTCCCACCAAGGTCTTTGAGGAGTTTAAACTACTTGTTCTGCAATAGGCCTTTGGCTTCTTTGATGTCAAAAATAAAACTAGACCTCTCCATGAACGTGGATCTTTTGTTGTATAATCTTTTGGAAAGTGTGATCTTGCCCAAACCACCCATGCCCCAAATACCCACAACTTGTACATCCTGATCACCTTGGTCAAGTTAGAATGTACTCTCAAAATCTTCTACTATTTCATTAAGACCTACCGGATTTTTTGCAACCATTAGTGGTGCATTGCATATTTCTTTCAATACAATATTCACAATATTCTTCAACAGCCTCATCTCATCATTGAACAAATAAAAACACTAAAAAATTAAACTACTAACAAACATTTAAATTTATATTACATAAATATAAAAGAGAACGGGTATTTGTTAAGATAGGGAGGCTGAATGTGTGCTACTTAGTAACTTACTCATCATTTTTTATGATTTCACCTCTATAAAATGAGACCTTGTGGAATGCATCTGCCCACTCCTTAAGATTTTTTGGGCTATATCTACTTTTCTTTTCATGCCTCTTAAAGGAATTGGCATACATTCCTTTCCTTTAAGCTACATATCTGAGATTAGTAGGCTCTACAAAGTAGAAAATGGGAACAATCTTCGTGTCACTTTTAAGCATACATGAGAGCTCTGCCAAACACCAAGGAGATTCTGCATAGCCTTTTGAAAAAAAAATTGTGTGTCAAAAAATTTGTATGCATAGAAAAACACAGAGTTATTGCTTTGTTTCCCCAAAACACAAACAAGGTAATTCACAAAATGCGGAATAACCAAAAACACAGGAGACAAATTTGGGAATGCAATATTTTCCTTTTTATATTAACTGATCTAGAAATGGAAATACATTTAAGATCAAACATAAACTGCTGAAAGCTAACTCTAAGCTACAAATCACAATCTTCTAGGAGCTTCATTAGCTACTCAACCAAAACAGACAACTTCAGGAGCTACTAGGAGCTCACTGGTAGGAGCTACACAGAGCTCTTCAGGAGCAATCACTGCTCACTCACAAAAAACAAACAGCTACTACTATAGGAGCTTTCAAAAGATCACACAAAACATTCTCTGTCTACAGATTGTTGTTGCTTTGAAAATTCTTCAACTCCAACTGAGTCTTCTCAACTGATAGAATAAAACTACCTTCATTCTTTTTGTCTTTCAACTCATTCCCTCTCAAATTTGAAATCACCTACCAACATTGAATTGGAATTCAAAAATTCCTAACTTCATTAATTCTTTTGCAGTCTTCAGTTGCACGTCAGGAGCAAGTGGGGAAGGAAATCCCCAAAAAAATCTTTCAGTTGTAGGCATCAAATGCCCCTGACAAGTAGGTGGCAACGGGAAGAGGCTCAAGAGCATTCAATTTTCCAACACTCCCCCTTGATCCTGAGCTGACAACAACAAGATCAAATCTGATCCAAATCAACAATGCCCAAACTGCTTCTTAGGCGCTTGAAACTATCCTTGCTCAAACGCTTGGTGAATATGTCTACTAGCAGCTACTCAGACCTGCAAAATGCCATTTTAATTTCACCATTCTCAACCAATTCATTGATAAAATGATACTTCCTTCAATGTGCTTGCTTCTTCCATGAAACACATGATTTTTTGTCAAGGCTATTGATTAAACATTGTCTCAAAATATTATTGTTCCATCCTCATGTTCTTCCTTCAAATCTGCCAAGATTCTTCTTAGCCAAATAGCTTGACATGCTGTTGCATTTGTTGCTATATACTCAGCCTCTGTTGTAGATAGGGAAACTATTGGTTGCTTCTTGGAATCCCATGAAATGACTCCCAAACCCAAATGAAATGCATAGCTCGATGTGCTCTTCCTATCATCTAAACTTCCTACCCAATCATTGTCTATGTATCCAACCAGCCCAAACTCATTTATTGTTGTGTACAAAATGCCATATCCTTTGGTGCCATTCACATACCTTAGGATTATTTTACCCACTTTCCAATGGGTGTCCCATGGAGTCTCCATAAACCTGGAAATAAGACTCACACTATACATTATATCAGGCCTAGTTGCTATTAAATACATCAAACTTCCAACCAAACTCTTATACATGGTCAGATCCACATTGCTACTACAATCTTCCTTGCTCAATTTCAGACCTATGGTTGTTGGTGTTGGGGCAGGCTTTCTTTTGAGCATTCTAAATCTTTTCAAGATATCATTTGCATATTTTTCTTGAGATATAAATATTCCATCATGCATTTGTTTTACTTCTATGCCTAGAAAATATCTCAAGAGACCTAAGTCTGTCATTTCAAACTCTCTTTTCATGGCCTCTTTAAAATCAACAATGAGGAAATCATCATCCCCAGTGAAAACTAAATCATCTACATACAATACAACAATTAAAACCTTACCATTTGATGCCTTGATGTAAAGAGTGGGCTCACCATTGCTTTTCCTAGAGCCATTGCTCATCAAATATGATTCAATCCTATTGTACCATGCCTGTTGAGCTTGCTTCAACCCATAAAGAGCTTTCTTCAGCCTATAAACCTTGTGTTCTTGAACCAGAACTTCATATCCAAATGGTTTCTCCACATAAACCTCTTCTTTCAACACTAGCAATGCGTAATCGGTATTGCTTCGTTCAGTTACGTATTACTTTCACGATACAATGAGTTGATTCTTTATGTAACAGATATCTGATTTGGCCAAAATACGATTTGAAAAGGTAAGATTTTTTATTTTTATTTGCTTTGATTCAATTTTGAATTAGATTTGGATAATTTCAAATAGTTTTTTTGTGGATTTTTTTTTTAAAATAGGGTTTTTCCTTCGACATTACTTTTGGTCTTGTAGACCCATTTCAACCCAATAACTTGCTTGTTGGGAGGAAAATCTGTTAACTCCCATGTGTTGTTCCTTTCTATTGCATCTATCTCCTCATCCATTGTCTCACACCATTTCTCCTCTTTCACAAATTCTTCAAAATAAACTTTATCACCATGAGAAA
>VDFB02221863.1:40961-69743 GCA_007258455.2 Sequoia sempervirens | reverse complement strand
TGAAGATATACATGATGCGATGTTAGTTTATTATGAAGGACTCCTATAGGACTGACCTAAATGACTCGGGGGATGATCAAAGATCAACCTTTCCTACGTTCAAGCTAAGAGACGACGTAGTTCGACAAGACGACCTTGTTTTTGGATTTTGAATGACTTTTTGACCTATTTTTGGATTTTGATAGGTTTTGAATGTTTTTGGATTTTTGGATTTTCTGATGTTTTTGGATTTTCTAAGATTTGAGGATTTTAAGACCATACACAAATCCGATCCGATGAAAATGTGCCCCCAGCATGATGCAATAGACTACCCTGATAAAGGCAGGACAAACTGACCTTGAGGATGGGCCGAGTAGTACTAGGAGGGATCATGATACGAACACAGGACCAAGCTATGGTGCGGATGTGAGTGGATGAGTGATGAATGGAGATGAGATGGATGATGGAAGTGAAATGGAGGGATAATGACGAACAAGCTGTAAAGATCCCGGTACGGAAAGTGCTTATTTACACAAGGCCTGCCATGGTTTTCACCGAGGCACTACTTCCAAAGTGCCACCAAGTGGTTTTCACTAGAGGACGATTTTTTTATCCTTTTTCCTCGATTTTTTATTTTTGATTTTTGTTTTTTGATTTTTTTTTTGTTGTTACCAAGACGCCTGTTTGTCAGGTTTTCGCCAAAGTACCCATTTTTTCAAGACTTTTTCTGATTTTTTGGATTTTTTGGTTCTATACCTCGAAAGAATTAGGCATAAAGCTTTTTGAGATGAGAGTTATTCATGGGCTCCTATAGAGGTTCCCCTTCGGGTGTTGATAGCTGATATGCCCCTGATTTATAGCTTACTATGACGATAAAAGGCCCTAACCAATTGGGTTTGAACTTGCCTTTGCTGCTAGGGTTCGGGACATTCTTCTGATTTTCTTTTAAGACCAATTCTCCAACTTGGAAAGTCTTGCTTCTGATCCTCTTGTTGTAGCTTCGTTTGAGTCTATTTTGATAGACTTGCAAATGATTCAAAGCTTTGATCCTTCTCTCATCTAGTAGCTCCAGCTCATTTAGTCTTGAGACCCAATATTCTTCATCAGTGATGAGATTTTGTAGTGATATTCTGAGGGATGGAAGCTCGATCTCAATGGGGAGTACGACTTCTGATCGGTAGACCAAGGAGATGGGGGTGGCACTAGTGGGTGTGCGGATGTTGGTTCAATAAGCCCAGAGGGCAGGATTAAGCTGTAAGTGCCAGTCACGACCTGCGTCATTGACTGTTTTCTTGAGGATTTTGAGGATGGTTTTGTTTGTGGCTTCTGCGTGGCCATTTCCTTGGGGATAATACGGGGTGGAGAAGCGATGCTGGATTTTGAATTTCTCGCACAAGTCGCAAACCTCCTGGTTCTTGAAGGGTGTGCCATTATCCGAAATAATGGCTTGTGGGACACCATAACGACATATGAGATAGTTCAGAATAAATTTTGAGATCTGCTTTCTAGTGACATAGGTCATGGGTATGGCTTCCACCCACTTTGTGAAGTACTCAGTTGCAGTTATAATGAATTTTTGGCCATTGGACGAGGTGGGTGAGATTTTTCCAATGAGATCGAGTCCCCACTGCGAAAAGGGCCATGGTGTAATAATCAGGTGAAGCTCTTGAGCTGGAGCATGGATGAGGTCCCCATGCTGCTGACATTGTAAACACCTTTTAGCATGATCATGTGCTTCTCGCTCCATCGTGGGCCAGTAATACCCCAGCCTCAGCAGTTTCTTGGCTATGGTCATCCCACTCAAGTGTGAGCCACATATACCATTATGAACCTCAGTTAGAGTGGTTAATGCCTCCTCAGCATTTAGGCAGCAAAGTAAAGTACCCTCTATGCTTCTACGGTATAAGGTATCACCTAGGATGACAAATCTAGATGCTTTTTTGATGAAGGTTCGTTTTAGGCTCGATGGTAGGTCAGCAGGTAAGACTCCTATTCGAAGATATGTATAGATGTCATGATACCAAGGATCGCCTAGACCAACGATTTCACACACATATTCTGATTCTGGTACCTCGAATGTGGGAACAAGAATCTGCTCGATTAGAAATTCATATTTCGGCACATTGTGGGGGATGTCTACTAGATTGTAGCCATGGCGTCAGCAGCTTTGTTGTTGGTTCTTGGAATTTGCTCAAATGTTATATCAATGAAGGATTCCTTGAGAGTCTCCACCAATTTCTTGTATGGAGTTAGTTTGTCATCCTTAGTCTGATATTCATCATTGACTTGATTTATGATTAGCTGTGAGTCGCCATAGACCTTGAGAGCTATGATATTCCATTGCACTGCTATTCTGAGACCTATAGTCAAAGCCTCGTATTTTGCTATGTTGTTTGTGCAAGGGAATGCTAGTTTGTATGACCTTGGTATGCAATATCCTTGGGGGGTGATGAAGAAGATACCAGCTCCTGATCTGTGCTGTGTGTATGACCCATCGAAGTATATTTTCCAGTGATCAGCAATGTTGAGGTTAAAGATGGATTCATCTGGAAATTCAGATACAAGAGGATTCTCAGAATACATAGCTGCTTTTGTTAATTGATCTGCAATAACTTGACCCTTGATGGCTTTTCTCTCAACATACTCGATGCCATATTCTGATAATATCATGACCCATTTTTCCATTCTGCCAGTTAACATTGCCTTTGATAAGAGATATTTAAGGGGGTCGATTTTGGCAATAAGCTTGATCTTGTGTGCCAACATATAATGTCTGAATTTTTGGGATACAAACACTACTGCGAGGCAAGCTTTCTCGATGAATTAATTACACTTGTTGACCATTTCTGCTGATATAGTATATGGCTCTTCTGTTTTGAACATCATCTTGAGCAAGAAGAGCTCCTAAGTTCTTTCAGCATTCTTGTACATATAAGATCAATAGCTTTCTTGGGATGGGTGGCATTAACCTTTGGAGGTGTCGATGGAGATATTCCTTTATTTTGTTGAATGCCTCTTCGCACTTGGTATCCCATTTGTATACTACCCCCTTGCGGAGTAGGTGTGAATACGGATTCTGCTTGTCTACTAGTTGTGCTATGAACCTCCTAATGGATTGGAGCCTTCCTTGGAGGCCTCTCAGTTGTTTTAAGTTCCTTGGTGCTTCCATCTCAAGGATTGCTTTGACTTTTGCTGGATCCACCTCGATACCCCTCATGGAGACTATGTATCCTAGCAGTTTACCTGATTGTACGCCGAAGACACACTTCTTGGGATTTAGTCTAACCTTGTATTCCTCTAATCTGTCAAAGATAGCACTTAGGGTTGCTATATGATCTTGTCTTTTTCTTGACTTTGCTAGGATGTTGTTGACATAATCTTTGACTATTTTGTGAATCATATCATGAAAGATCAGTGTCATGGCCCTTTGATAGGTTACTCCTGCATTCTTTAGGCCGAATGGCATCATGTTCCAGTAGTAGGTCCCCCATGGACAAGTGAAAGCCGTCTTGTGATCTTCTTTTGCTATCGCCAATCTAGTTGTATCTTGAAATCAGATCCATAAAGTGATAGCATCTCATGCCACATTGTCATATCTCTACTATCATGTATGTCGATGTTGGGGAGTGAAATCATCAGCAGGACATGCTTTGTTGAATCACGAGAATCCATCGCGGTCCCGATAAGCTCGAGTAATTTTGAAACAGGTACCAAGTTCAATACCCATTATGGATAATCAATTGGTCAGATGAATCCAGCATCTAATAGCTTTTTGAGCTCCATTTTGACTAACAAAGCAATTTGAGGATGCATTTTGCGAAGCTTCTGTTTGACAGGTTTTGCATCTGGATACACTGCTAGGTGGTGGACCACAGTATTTGGATCAAGTCCTGGCATATCCGCATAACTCCATGCGAAGTTTATTTGTCTTTCCCTTAGGAATGCTGCTAGGAGTTCTTGCTCTTCTGATAATAGTGATTCCGCATAGAATGTTATATGCGGGGTCTCCTCTGTTCCTAGGTTGACTGGGTTGCATTTTTCGGCCAAGACTGCTGACTTCTCTTGATGAATAGCTCTTAGGGAAAGATTGAATCCTTCATCCTCGCCCTCAGAGAGGTTTTCACCATTGGATACGTCCTTTATTTTTACTATTTTGTTGTCAGAGAGTGCCACGGTGTGGTTTTCACTCAAGGACTTGGATATGATTCTTAGTTTCTCACTTTTGTGACTGAAGGATTCAATTGTTTCCCCATAGTAGGTGTGTGTGTCCAACTCCATTATGAATCCTGCCTTGTGATCTCCATCTGGAATGTTATCCCTCAACCCCATGAATTCTGAGAGTGCTTCATCATTTTTGAATGTATCAAGAACTGGTGGTCCTCGTTGGTCATAGTCGATCAGTTGGGGGTAGACTAAGCGGATCTCATGATTTTGAATATCTGGTTCAAAGGATATGGTACTAATCATACACAGGGTGGTATCTTTGAATAACCTATTTAGGTTGGATAAGGTATCTTCGTCATCGCTACTAATATAGGGCTCAGTGATAAAGTTATGCATGTCTGTCCCTATGGGTATTGGGGAGTGCACTTGTACTAGGACTGGTTGAGGAGAAACATTAGCGGCTCTAATCGTAGGACTTCGGCCACGTATGGTTATTCTCGGAGGGGTACATCCAAGACCAAGATTTGTTATAGGATGCGTCTCAGGCATGATTGGTATTAAGAGCCCATTGTCATTTTGTCCCAGTCTCTGATTTCAGTCATAGCCCATTGCAAGCATCATGTGTAGGCCTCTGCTTCTTTCATCCATTGGTAATTCAGGTGTCGGTCTTTTATCTCGATACAACATGTTTGATGGATCTGCTTCAATTACCTCATGGCCAAGGTCTCCCCACCTTGTGAATTCAGGATAATTTTGAGGATACGTTTGTGATGAGGGAGCTTGATTTTCTTGTGGGCATCCTCGTGATCTTGGAGATTGTGGTAACTCTCCTATCACAAAAGCATTGTTAGGGAGCTTATAACTTCCACAACCATCCTCCTGGATGATGAGCTTGATATCAGATATGGTGGGAATGGCGGGTGTCTCTATCATAGAAGTGAGAATGGTGGGATCGATGTATGATGTGGATGGGCCCTCATCATTTTTCGACACTTGGGGGATTTTGTAATATTTGGCTTCAAGGTTCTTGCAGTATGAAAATGGATCAGGATCTCCATGGATAGTAACCTCTTGTCCATTATGTGTGAATTTCACACATTGGTGGAAGGTTGATGCTACGGCTTTCATTACATGGATCCATGGGCATCCCAGGAGAATGTTGTATGGTAAGTCGAGGTCTAGGACCTGACAGGTGGTTTCCATAAGCGTTGGCCCTACTTGGATAGGGAGCTTAATTGTGCCCTGAGACACTCTTTCTTGGTCATCATATGCTCTTATTGTGATGCCCTTCCCTTTATCAATGGAATCTTCTGATATCTTTAATTGCTTGATGAGACTAAAAGAACAGATGTTCAAACCTGCACCTCCATCCACCAAGACCCTTTTGATTTTTATTTTGTCCACAATGACCTCCAAGTGAAGTGCACGATTGTGAGATGGTTGGGCGGGAAAGTCTTGGTCAGAAAATGTAAGGAGATTAGGTGTTATGATGTTTCCGACCATAGCTTGGAATTGTTCTGCATCGAGGTCTACGGGGATGGTAGATGAGGCTAATGCTTCTTCGAGGATCTTTTTATGGGCCGATGACATTTTTAACAACTCCATGATGGAGATGTGTGCTGGCGTTCTCTTGAGTTGGTCTACAACATTGTAGCTATATGGAACAACTCTTGATGAAGGGACTCTATTGGGTTGGGATGATCCTGCGATGGTGACTTTTCTGCCTCTTGTGGTGACTCCACAGTCATCGGCATGGGCGCCCTTGATGGTGATGACCATGCAATTTTCATTGAGGTTGGAAACAACTATTTTGTATACATGATTTACACTGCCTTTTCCTTTATCCTTGTTATTCCCTTTGTTTCCATGATTCGACATCGGATTCATGTAGATTTTAAGATCCTGATTCCCAGTAGGTGCTTCCACATTTATGATTCTTTTGTCGATGAGATCTTGGATGATGTTCTTGAGTCTCATACAATTGTTTTTGGTGTGGCCTTTGATTTTTTGCAACTCACATAGTTGATTTTCATTGTACCAAGGAGGTTTGACATCAAGTTCTTGATAATTCTCAAATGTAGGAGCTTGAATGAGTTTTTCGTCGATTAGCTTTTTCATGATGTCTTCCAGTGGTTCCCCCAAAGTAGTGTATTTTCATTTGGGGTATGTTTTGCATTGAGGTGGTCCTCTTTGGTCGTTGACATTATTGATGGTGGGATTATTGTTGGGTTGATATGTTGTGTGATGAGTGTTTTGGCGTTGTGGTTGGATTTGCGGTGCGGGTGTATTTTGGCGTGGTCCACTAATGACCACCTTGGCATCGACGACGCCATCATTAGTGATGTTCTTGTTTCTCGCCCATGTATGAGGTTTATCATTGTAATTTGAGGGTGGGCGATTGTTTTGTGATTCGTGATATGATGTTGATTCAATGGGTTGGGTTGCAAGGGCTCTTTCGATGCTAAGCGTCTTGGAGATTAGTTGATCATAGGTAGTGATTCCCTGAACCTTCAGGTGGAATGACAAGCGGCTTTCAAGGTTGGTAATGATTGTGCAAACTTGTTGCTCTTCTGGCATGGTCCATTTGCTCTGATTGGCCTTGGATCACCATTGTTGAAGAAATGAAGCGAAAGATTCATTCTTTCCTTGTTTCAGAGCGTAGAGTTCTTCGAAACTAACATCCATTGTAATGTTACATGTGTAGTTTCTAATGAATGCGTCTCTAATTTCTTCGAATTTCCTAATGCCTGAAGGTAAGCGAGAGAACCATTATATAGTATCTCCTGCTAAGCTCCTAGGGAAGAGACGCATTAGATAAGTATCGTCATATGCAACCTCCATACAATGAACCTGGAATTCCCTGATGTGATCTTCAGGGTTTCCCGTCCCTCGATATGTGTCAAATTTAGGGATCTCAAATCCCTTAGGGAATGGTTTCATGTCTAGGCTCCTATCAAATGGATAGGGACACAAGTTGCTTTGCGTTTTGGTTGTTCACCCTGATTGAAGATCGAGTACTTTTTGCGAGAGGAACTTGAATTGTGTCGTCATATCATTCTGAGGATCATGGGGTGGGATAAATGTGTTTTGGGGTGTTGTAATCATGGTTTGGATGGATGGGTTGGTTGGTGCATTGTTCAATGGTATCGGTATGTTGTGGCAGGCGAAGTAGGCTTCTACTTGCTTTTGGATGAACAATGCTTGTTGTTGCTCTTGTTGTTGTTGTGCTAGGATTTTTGCTTGTTGTTGCACTTGTTGCTGTTCTAACAATGCTTGTTGTTCTGCTTGTTGTTGCGCTTGTTGCTGTTCTAACAACGCTTGTTGTTGGGCTGCCAATTCTGCTGCTTCTTGCTGCTCTTGGTATTGCTTTAGTGCTTGCTAATATGCTTGCAATTGCACTGCTTGTGCAAGAAGTTGTGCTTGTGCTTGTGTTTTTTGTGCTTGCACTTGAGCTTGTGCTTGGGTTTGCGCTTGTGTGGCTTGTTGTTAAAATAATATTTGTGCTTGAGTGACCCTTTGTGCTTGTAATGATTGTGTGGCTTGGGCAGCTTGAGTGGCTTGTTGTTGTTGTTGTTGTTGTAATAATGCTTGAGCTTGTTGTGCTTGTAATGTGGCTTGTGTAGTTTTGGCAGCTTGCGTAGCTTGAGTAGCTTGTTGTACAACTTTTTGTTTTTGCACTTGTTGATAGCCTCTTTGGAAAGTAGCTTGCAATGTTGCGTCGAATTGGTTTGATGTGGTGAATGTTGGTGGTGGTGGGGGTGGTAGTGGATTTGGAATGACGTTTGTGGTGGTGGTGAATGATGATGTTGTGTTGATTATTTGGTTGGTAGATGGTGTTGTCATGTTGATTGTGTGATTGGTGGATGGTGTTGTTGATGTGGTAAGTGGCATCATTGATGTGATTGGCCCTTGAGAGACTATGTTTTGTAATGTTGTGGGGGTGTTTGATGATGTTTCCATTGGTTGTGTGTTTGTCGTTTGTTGTTGTGATGTCAACAATAATATTTGAGTGTTTGGCAAAACATTTTGATTGATGGTTGGGATGTTGTTTTGATTGATACTCGGTAGAGGGGGAAGCCCTAAACCAAGGAGTGGTGTTGATGACAATAGTGATGGTGGGAGAAGTGGAAATGTAAGGGGAGTGAATCCTTGAGAGAGTGTTGTGGTGTTGAAAATGCCCCCTGGTCCGAACATGTCTCCCTCCTCTTGTGAATTTGTGAGAAGAGGTGTTTGTGGTGCTCCATGAAAAGATGTTGATGATAGGTCGTAATGTAAAGTGAGAGGAACATTTTGGTGTAATGGATTATGGAGGATGTTTTGTTCCACTGTGGTGTTTGTGTCCAAGTTTTGGTTATTTACAAGGGGATGTGATTGAAGTTCATTGAGGAATGTGTTTCCCTTGTTGACATTTGGTTGAGTTGGAGCAATCGATGTCATGATTTTTGGAATGTTTTGCGTGACGTTTTGGGATGGAGGTGTAGATGAAATGGGGATGGTGGATGAGATTGGTGGAAAATATGTCTCTACTATAGTGCTCACATCAAAATCCGAAGGCAACTTGGCCCCTTGCTTTGCTAGTTCAAGCCTGTACAACGAAGGGTTAAGTCTCATCATGATGTTGATGATTCTATGGTTGTCCGAATTTTGGAGCATTTCAGCTATTTCTTCACGAGACATTCCAAAGGTGAGGTCCTCCCCTTGGGTTTCTTCTTGTGGGTTTTGTGATGATGAGGGGACCAATGGATTTCTTGATTCTGCAAGATTCATTTCTGCATTTTTTTGGCTAAGGTCACTTGAAGTGGGAGTTTCTTTGTGGGCTTCCATACTCTTCTTGTATTGAGATCTTGTTAGAACCATAAAACAAGGATCAATCTTCGAGAATATGGGAGATGAATCTCTTGATTCTTTGGATTAATCTCTATTTTATGTCCCAAAGTGAAAGTTTTAGGATGCTTTTAGGATAAAATGTGATGATGATGTGATGGTGATGTTCAAAGATGGATGTTATGGATGTTTTTGGTTTTTTGATAAATCTTGAATGGAATGCTAGGACTTTGGATTTTTTGATTGGTTTGATTTTTGGATTTTGAGATTTTGTCCTTGATCTTGATTTGGATTTTGAACAAAAAAGACCCCTAAGATGTTTGATAATGATCTAAAGGATAGTTGTGTTCAAAGGACAATGATTTGGATATGTGTGAGGAGAAGGATGCATCTACCCACACCTACCCAAACAAAATGATTGTTTCACTAAGTATATGGAGAAGGATTCATCTACATACACTAAGTTTAGACAAGATGATTTGGATGACTTTGACTAAGGATATGCAAAAGGATGCATTTACACATTCCTAGCCAAAGGTGTTTTGATAAATGTTTTCAAGGACTTGGTCTCAATGAGTTTGGATGATTGCTTGATTTTTTCATAAAGCCTAGTACTTCAAGGATGATTTCAAGGTTTTTCAAAAGATGATTTGTGAGATGGATTTGATGTTTTGAAAGATGGATGAAAGAGGTTTGATTTGTTTTGATCCCTAGATGAACCTAAAAAGACCACTTTGTATTTTCCTAGACCTAGGTATTGAAGAGCATGCAAATGCTTCCTAATGACCTTTGTAGCCAAGAAATGATTTGAACATTTTGGATTTCCAATCAATGATTTTGTGCCTTTGGGATTTGGAGTTTTCAACACACATGAAAGTTCATTTTTCTTAGCTTTGCTTAATGGCTTTATTTTACCAAGAACACTCTCTTTGATTAAAGTTTCAAACTAATATGTCCAATGTCTTAATTTCTTTAAACCCCACAAGATATTTTATGTGGAAATTCAATGAACTTAAGGCAAGGGTTTTCCTATTGTTTACTCAAGAAGACAAATTGAGGTATAATCCAATGCTTAGGAACCTCTGAGGATGTGAATCCCAAAAGCAGTAACATATGGATTGAGTCAATGATATTTGTCTTCAAGAGGGTTTGAAATTTTGAGAATCATGTTGAATGTTTGTTTGCAAAATGTTTTTGAATACAACACTGTGTTTTCAAATGAAGAACAATTACAAGCCCTATGGATGTGTAAGACAATATTTGTTGGATTCCCACTTGGACAAGTCCAACTACGCTTATCTCTAGTGGATGGTTAGATGCTTGACCCCATTGGCTCCCCTCCACAGCTCATTAACGTCAATCGGGGCAGCCAAGCATCAACACCCATGAAACTCCCATGGCATGCTTTCCATCTCTACTAGAAGACCATAAGAGTGTGGGGTGGCTTCAGAATGACCGTTCTTGCACCAAAAAATAGATTAAGGATTTTGGAAAATTCTAGCACATGGGTTCTAGTAAGGACTTTTCGTTCGTGGAGATTGACCCATACGGCAAGAGTCCCCTTTCAGATCCATCTTGTCGGAGCCAACCACGTGATAATGGAGTTTAACCAAAATTCTCATTTATATCCCGGTTGGAAATACTCTTGGCTTTAGAGTGTTACTGGTTGAGTCGTTCCCTTGGGTGAGTACTTTTTCCCCAAGGCAGGCCCTCTAAGATAAACAAAAGTGAGCAAAGACACAATCTGTAACTCGATCGATCTTTGATGGCACAAAGAAAGAGAATGTACGTGAAAATGCCCCTACTCACACTCGCACAAGGTGTTCAATTTTTAAGCCCAAATTGAAGTGTTTCAAAGCAATAAAATGTATTTTGAGTGTTTCTCTTGCACCCTAGATCGCACAAAGCACAAGGGGAGAGGATACGCACTTAAAAGACAAAATCACACAATTTAAGCACTTGTTCATTTTATACCCTTCAAAGCAATTGTGAATTCGTTTTAAGCACCAAAATGAAGTGTGAGTTTTGATTGTTCAATTCTTAACCTCAAACTAAATCTAGTGCATTTTTCCTAAGATTCATTTTAAGCCCTTTGCAATGAAAATCAAATTGTTCATTTTAGACCCAAATGCAAATTAGTGGTCTAAAATGAAAAGATAAACAACTTCGTGAAGTAGTGTTGATCAAACACTTAAAGTGTTAAAAAACACATTATGTTTTCAAAAAAAATTTCCCCTCCTTTCGTTTTCGTTTGTTAGCCTCCTCCTTCACTTTGTACCTTTTCGCCTTCGCCTTTCCTTTGTACCTTTTCTCCTTCGTTGTTCATTTGTACCTTTTCGCCTTTGCTTTTCCTATATGTAGAAAAAAGAAAAAAACCAAAATAATTATACGAAGGTCAAATTAAAATTGCTTCAACCATTGATTTCAAGGAAAAGGTTGATGAAAATAGCTAAATCATTAATAGAAATATTGCTTTCCACAATCTTCTTCAACCATATTAAAAAACTAAAAACTTGTCTAGATTCTAAAATTAAAAACTAATCTGAACTAAGATCTACTCTAAAATTTAAAAAAAATAAAAAACTATTCTATATTAACCTAAAATTACAAACTATGGTTTTTAAAAAAAGAACTAATCTAAAATTAAAATACAAGTAATCAAAAAATTTAAAACTAAACTTAAGACAAAAGATCCAGACATTTAATTTTGTTCACTTCCAATATGCTGAAAATTTTCAAAAATGGGAAGTACTATGACTGCTTGTTATCCTCAAAACAACATGATTATGATTTTGTTTTAAAACTAGTTTTATTTGGAAATTTCAAATTACAGTCTTAATGTCAAAATCATAGACAAACCAAATCCAACACATAATGTTATCGAATATTACAGCAGCTTGAAACATTTAACTCTACCATATATATTTGACCTGTACTTTCCTCTTAATGCTGCATAATTACTTTGAGAATTATTGCTATGACTTCGGCAATTTGAAATTGTATTGAATCCACCCCCAGGTTACTCAAACTTTTGACCAAACACTTACTAGCGCAGAGGAGGTATGGACATTGATCCTATATGCTAATAACATTAATGGGCATTAGGTGAGGTGCGTGGAATTTTGAACCTGTGAAGCATGCAAGAGGTAAAGAAAATGTATTAGAGACATGCAAGAGGTAGAGGGATTCATTACATGCGCCGTATTTATTAGGCAAGGATAGATGAATGAGGACGGCTTGCTGTCTGTTGACTTGCATGTGGGAATGACTCTTGCTAGAAATGTCATGGTGTGATGGGTCCCATCAACGAGCTACCCCTAGAGGAGTTTGACCATACCATGAGCATCAATCTATGTGAGGCCGTATTGGTCATTAAATATGTCGCCTGTGTGATGAAGCCAGCCGAAATCTTCAGATTTGGAAAGCAATCTCTCTATATCATTAAACCTTATGCATTTTTAATCTAAATAGACTGGCTTGAGATTTTAATTGAAGGAAACCCAATCATCAACGCTTGGATTACCAGTCTTGTGAGTGTGTAAAGATTGTATTTAATGGTGTACAACATAAAAAAAAAACTAATGACAGTCAAAATAGTGCATGTGAAATCTGTGCGCTACCTATTCAAGGAGATGCCTATGTGTTGAGTGAAGTCTATTTGAAAATAGACTATACCTTTACGATCACCTTTAATGCAGAAAAGGACACTGCACAATGCTTTGAAGTTTTTGATTTTACTAATCCTTTCTGAATGGCCATTTGACATAAAAGAAAAAGAGCATGGGTGAAGTGGAGGAGCAACGCAAAATATAGAAGGCAATACCAAGAGAGGCGAAAACAAGAACTATCTTTACCGGCTGGAACTAGATTAACTTCACCTAGTGCTAGCTTCTGCCCTAGCGACCTTTGCCCCTGGGCCCCTATGATTTCCTCCTACTACCATTAATCAGTAAATGAATCAGTTCTTTGGAAATGAGTTGGGAACGATACCAGAGATTATACCATTAACTCCTATGAATGCCACAATGCAGATCTTTATACAAGATGATGAAAATATAAAATAACATCAGAATAAAGAAATGCACGTGTACAACCAAAGATTTTCACCTAATCCGTAGTAAAATAGAGAATGTTAGGGGAGATATTCGAAGGAAATAAAAGAAAAACAAACCAAAATAACATTTGATGGAACCAATATTTAGACAAGGGACGTCCTGCCGGATATTGAAAACTGCTCCAAATACTATCTCCGTAAAACTTTTCTATCTGCAATTATTACTATCATGGGGATTGGCAGTTTTCTTACACAACAACTCAGTCATTATAGATTGCTTGCTGGTGTAACAGCTAACAATGAACATTCTTTCCTGTGTCAATATCTTGGATAAAAAGTGTTGAACATTTCATCGCTACTATCCACAATCTTGTTGATTAAAATTGGGTTGAGCAATGAAACTCAACAAAAAAATTTGTGCAAATAATATCAGAAATCCACAAGAGAGGACATAGAACACAACACTTAATATGCCTCAAAGCATGATATAATGAACTAGCTATAAATTCCAAAATGGCAGATATTCCCCGTAAGAAAACAAACAATAAAAAGATCAAGCTTCAGATCTTAATAGTCAATAACCATCACACAGTTCAGAAAGACTTTAAACCAGTTAAACATTCCAATAAGTCAGTTATAAATGTGCAGCCCTCCTTCTAGCGCCAAATGTGAGCATGCTTTTCAAAATCTGCAAACACTAATCTCAAACAAGGGTTAGTACCTACAAATCCTTCAAGAACACTCCTATGAAATATTTTGCAAATGTTCCAAAATGCCACAAAAGATAAAGGAAAACCACAAGCATAATGAAAACATTCAACAAATTACCTATTCCATAGTGGATTGGTGTCACATGTGCTAGTGACCCTTTCCCAATCCTTGATAAAAAGCTCAAGATGATGAAGTGCAATGGAGATGAAAACAATATTATTTCTCAAACCAAGAGAGTAACCTTGCATAAAATTGTGGATCCTATGAATGAGGATTAAGCCTTCTTTTATAGATTTTGTTGATGAGAGATTCGACAATATGGTGAATGTGGGACTAAACATCCTCCAATGAGAAGATGACACTTGTCAAATGGTGAGTGGTCAATGGTTGTGCAAGATTTGGGAAGAGTGCCCATGAGAGGGAGAATTTGAAATCAAATTTTCCAATAAATGCTGAGTTTGACTTTGGAAGGGGACATGTAAGAGGCATGTAAGGCCTCATAAATGCTCTATTGGGTGTACATGTCCACTTGGGGGGAAATTCAAACTTGGAGAATATTCTTCCTTTATGCCAAGTTGAAAATAAGTAATTTTGATAAATCAATTAAATGCAATTTCATGTGCAAGTGGCCAAATCTAGAGAATGCAAGTGGGTGAGTATTTAATTAGGGTTAGATTAAATAGATGATGATTATGCTGATTTAATGCGGATTAGATGATTTTGACTTTTAAGACTTAAATATTTGTTTTATTTAAATCAGAAAAGGATGGAAGATGCATGTTTGAGATTTTAATTAAATAAAGCTTGATTTATTTAATTAAACTATGATTGAGCTTTTGATGATAAGAACCTGATTTACTAGGTGAATGGATGTGATGCATTTGATTTATTTATTGAGCGAATGAATATGCATAATGCTAATTTGATGTGTCTACAGAGGGTGAGAGGCAAAGGAGGAGGATGCAGATGGGGGATGGTACACGACATGACCAGCTGCTAGACCTCCAATTCAGCTAGCTCAACCAATTCAACTAGGCCAGGTAGATGTGAAAATGTTGGATCAGTAACAGGTGTTGATAGGTGCACCACCATGGGCTGGGGGTGAGGATCAGCCTCAGGTACAGCCTCCATGAGCACAACTAGTAGGGCAGCCGGATGGGCAAGTGGATCCCCGAGATACATTAATTACACAACTGCAGGCTCAGGTGCATACTTTGACAAGGGAGAGAGATCAGGCATGTACCGAGGAGATTAGATTAGGGTTGAGAGGGACTAGGCCATATTGCAGAGATAGGCCACAGAGTTACAAGTGGCCCCAGAGCTAGGCCAAAGACAATAGTTGGAGAGCATGTCAACCTCCTCCTCTTAGGTTACAGTTTCCATTTAGTCCTACAAGGAGGCCATTTGATAGGTCGAGTATTACCTCATGCATTATCACGAGGCGGTACCTAGATCATCATAGGTCCTGAAGTACTCAAAGAAGACCAATTTTAGACCAGCAGAGGGTCACAGTGATAGAGGCGAGGGTAGCAGGTAGGAGGGTTAGGCCTCTTTTTGATTGAGATGATATCAATTTTTGTGCCTTATGGGCTCCTTTTTGTACTTATTGACACACATGTATAGTGATCTGATTATTTTGTACTATGACAGTTACTTGATGATATATATATATATATATGAGATGATGATTTTGATTATGATGTGATGTGATGTGTATCATTTATTTATGAAATTATGGATGACTCTACTTCTATATGTTGTGCAATGAGGTTTATAATGTTATATGATGTATTTATGGTTGTATTTATTTCCGATGATATATGCATTATGTAATGAATATGACCAACAAATATATATTATGTTGTTGACTTATGATATGAAGATGTATTTATGTGATGCGTAATGTTGTGAAATGATATGATATGTAGTATGCAATATACAAAATGATATGGAAATGATCTATGGTGTACACGCAAAATGATATGTGAATTATGTTTGTAAAATGATTATGGATGGATGTACGCTTTGCATGTAATGGATTTTGTATATTCCTATTTATACTTATAATCATGTGGAATGATTTATGTAATGAAATGCCAAAAAAATGATTGTGATGTTATTTATGAGATGATATGGATGATTAGTGGATGATATAATGCAATGTAAATTCCATGGTCGTGTTTTATATGATGTGTATTGATGATGCAAATGAGATGGTTTTTTAAGATGCTTAGAATAACAAATATTATTATCCTAACCATATTAAATGATAATGTAAATGCATTTCATGTGATGTGATGCAATGATATGAAATGATATGTTAATATAAAGTGGTATGATGATGTTTTATGCCAAATGAATGCAATGTGGGAGATGACCTTATGATGTTATGCGAGTATGTATGCAATGGATTATCTATAATGTTTATGTAAATATTATGTATGATTATCCAAAAGGTAGTAATTGTTATGAAATGTTTATGCAAATGAATGTTATGCAATGATTGATGTGATGAAAGCAATGTGGTGCAAAAAATGGATGCAATGCAATGAGAAAGGGATATGCTAATTTATGAAAAAAAATTATAATACCATGTTTATATGATGATGGAAATGCAATGCATATGTTTCCTATATGATATGTTGATGCAATGTGCAAATATTTTGTGGATGCAGGATCAATAACGATGATGATGGTGATGATGATCAACTGTCATAGTACCTTCTTAGTGAGATGAGCAAGAAGGAATGAAAGAGAAGAAGACATTTCAATAAGACACAAGATGATGAATATGCAAATGATGATGATTGCTTGCCGACGAGTTGGGTCTTTCAAAGGGCCAATTTCCTTATGTTTGATAACACACATGGTACGATGCATTAAGGTATAGATAATCAGGATGGTGTTGTACCTAGTGTGATGGACTTTAACTTGATAAATAGATAGGAGTATCCTTGTTCACACCTAACATATGAAAACATTACTAGGATGCACTTAGAAGTTTCAAACTCCTTAGACCAAAACACAGAAAGGTATAACCTATCAATACAATAGTCAAAAAGCTGTCAAAAAATTCCTCCATACATACCTAACAAAGCAAGTATTCACCAAGGTTATATTACAAGAATGTCGAACAAACATAGTAGACAAAATATAATGATCATTTCCCCATTCCTATTTCTCTAAATCCTATGTTCAGATATCATCGAGAGGTCCTTGGAATGAGCACAATGAGATAAGTCAAAAGATAAAGATAAAGTAAAAAAACAAGTTGATGTTCTTCAATACCACTAACCAAAAAAGGGGATGTGTTTTTAAGGATAGGAACTGAAAATATTGCCAAAAGATAATGCCCATTGTAGGAAGGATAAATCCTAGGACATGTTAGTGGATGGAAGCATGTCATTTCATTTATCCTAAGTGTTCTTTCAAATGATTGATATGGGACCAATTGGATGATGGGTTATCAACACAAAGAGTTGACCTGCTTGTTTACATATTGACTTAGACCTAAGACTTGACATTTTGAGTTTTCACCTTTAACTTGTTATACTTGTTTTTGATTGTCTCATCGAAGGTGGAGGATGATGATCATTTATTATGAGTGATGCTATTGTAGGTGTAAGCGAGATGATATGAATGGATTTTTTCAAATATTTGGATGTCTTTTTGGAGGTTTTTGCAATTATTTTGAGGCTTTTTTTTGGGTGTTTTCGGAGATTTTCAAATGTTTTGATTTTTTATTTTTCAACGTTTTGGGGTTTTCTCATATTTTGACCAAGAGACTAACCTAAAGACCTATCCTAGGGGCCTTGGTGGCTGATCAATAGATGAGCCTTGCCTATGTTATACATGTAGAGACCACATAGTTCAACTGACGATTTGACCGATTTACATATGACGATATACATGATGAGATGCCAATTTATTATGACAGAATCCTAAAGGACTGACCTAAGTGTCTCGAGGGATGATCAAAGATCAACCTTTCCTACATTCAAGGCTCAAAGACCCGTAGTTGGATTGACAACTTTGTTTTTGACTTTTTGAATGACTTTTGACCTGTTTTTGGGATTTTTTATTATACTTTGAATGTTTTTGGATTTTTTTCTTTTTAGATGTTTTGATGTTTTTGTATTTGCTAATTTTAGGACCTTAAGAATATACACGAACCTGATCCGATGAGAACATGCCCCCAACATGATATAATAGACTACTTTGATAAAGGTAGGACAAACTGACCTTGAGGATGGGCTGAGTAGTACTAGAAGGGATCATGATATGAAAATAGGACCAAGCTATGGTGCAGATGTAGGTGGTTGAGTGATGGATAGAGATATGAATGCGTGATAGATGAATGATGTGGAACAAGCCATAAAGATCCTAGTGGATGGAAAGTGCTTATTTACACAAGGCACCTATTTGCCAAATTTTAACCAAGGTACTTACCCAAAGTGCCACCAAAGTGGTTTTCACTAGAGGATGATTTTTTTTCTTTACTATTTTTAATCCTTTTTCTATTTTTTTTGGATTTTTTTCTTTTTTTGTTCTCACCAAGATGCTTGTTTGCCAGGTTTTCATCGAAGTAACCATTTTCGGGACATTTTTTTTTTGGTTCTATACCTTGAAAGATTTAGGCATAAAACTTTTTGAGATGAGAGTTATTCATGGGCTCTTGCAGAGGTTCCCCTTTGGGTGTTGATAACTAATATGCCCCTGACTTATAACTTGTTGTGATAACGAATGGTCCCAACCAATTGGGTTCAAATTTTCCTTTGTTGCTTGGGTTTGGTACATTCTTCTGATTCTCCTTTAATACCAGTTCTTCGATTTGGAAAGTCTTGCTTCTAATTTTCTTATTATAGCTCCTTTTGAGTCTATTCTGATAGACTTGCAAATGATTCAAAGCATTTATACAGTTCTCATCTAGTAGCTCCAACTCATTAAATCTTGATACTTGGTAATCTTCATTTGTGATGATTTTTTGCAATGATATCTCGAGTGATGAGAGCTCAATCTCAATGGCGAGTATTGCTTCTGATCCGTAGACTAGGGAGAAAGGGGTGGCACTAGTGGGTGTGTGGATACTATTTTGATAGGCACAGAGGGCGGGATTAAGCTAGAAATGCCAGTCATGACCTGCATCATGGACTTTTTTCTTGAGGATTTTCAAAATGGTTTTGTTTGTAGCTTCTGCTTGGCCATTTCCTTGGGGATAGTATGGGGTGGAGAAGTGATGTTGGATTTTGAATTTTTCACATAAGTAATGGACCTCCTAATTCTTAAAAGGTGTCTAATTATCTGAGATAATGGCTTGTGGAACACCATAGTGGCAAATGAGATAGTTCAGGATGAACTTTGATATCTACTTCCTAGTTATATACATCATGGGTATGGCTTCCACCCATTTAGTAAAGTACTCTGTGGTGGTTATGATGAATTTGTGGCTGTTAGATGAAGTGGGTGTGATTTTTCCAATGAGATTGAGTCCCCACTGTGAAAAGGGCCATGGTGTGATGATGGGATGAAGCTCTTGAGCTAGAGCATAGATGAGGTCCCCATGCTGCTAACATTGTAGACACCTTCTGGCATAGTCATGTGATTCTCTTTCCATTGTGGGCCAATAATACCCCATCCTTAGCAATTTATTGGCTATAGTCATTCCACTCCAGTGTGAACCACAGATAATGTTATGTACTTCAGTTAGAGTGGTTAATGCCTCAACATTTAAGTAGTGTAGTAGGGTTCCTTTTATGCTCCTACGTTATAGGGTATCTCCTAGGATGACGAATCAGGATTTCTTTTTGACAAAGGTTCATTTTAGCGTTGAAAGTAAGTCGGTAGGTATGACTTCTATTTGAAGGTATGTGTAAATGTTGTGGTACCAAGGATCACCAGGACCAATGATTTCACACAAAAATTCTAATTCGGGTACCTTGAATTCAGGTACGAGAAGCTGCTCTATCAAGAATTCATATTTTGGAACATTGTGGGGGATGTTCAGTAAGGATCCAATTGTTTCCATGGTGTCTACTGCTTTGCTATTGGCTTTGGGAATCTGTTCAAATGTAATCTCAATGAAGGATTCTTCAAGGGTCTCCACCAATTTCTTGTATGGAGTGAGTGTATCATCCTTGGTTTGGTATTCATCATTTACTTGATTTATTATCAATTGGGAGTCTCCATATACTTTGAGAGCTATAATGTTTCACTGCACTGCTATTCTGAGACCTATGGTTAAAGCCTCATATTTTGTAATGTTATTGGTGTTGAGAAACCCCAGTTTGTAGGACCTTGGCATGTAATCCTCTTGTGGGGTGATAAAGAAGATGCTAGCTCCTGATCCATGTTGTGTATATGAACCATCAAAGTATAGTTTCTAGTGGTCAGCTATGTTGAGATTGAAAATAGATTCACCTAGAAACTCTAAAATGAGAGGATTCTTTGAATAGATTGGTGCTTCTGGAAGTTGATCTGTGATGACTTGGCCTTTGATTTCTTTCTGCTCAACATATTCAATGTCATATTCTAATAGTATCATCACCCATTTGGCCATTCTTCCCATGAGCATTGCCTTTGACAATAAGTACTTGAGCGGGTCGATTTTGGAAATGAATTTTATTTTGTGTGCCAACATGTAATGTCTAAATTTCTATGATGCAAACACTACTGCTAGGCATGCTTTTTCAATGAATGAATAGTTTAGCTCATGCCAAACCATTATTCTGCTGATGTAATAGATAGCCCTTTCTATTCCATTTTCATCATGTTGAGCTAGGAGAGCTCCAAGGGTTGTTGTTGTTGATACGTAGAGAATTAATGGTTTTCTTGGGATTGGTGGCATTAAGAATGGTGGTGTAAATAGATATTCTTTTATTTTACTGAATGCCTCTTCACACTTGGTATCTGATTTGTACGCTACTTGCTTGTGAAGTAGGTGAGAATATGGGTTCTATTTTTCTACCAACTATGCTATGAATCTTTGAATGGATTGAAGCCTTCCTTGGAGACCTCTTAATTGCTTTAATGTTTTTGGTGCCTTCATTTTAAGGATTTTTTTACCTTTGTTGGATCTACATTGATACCACTCATTGACACTATATATCCTAGTAGCTTTCCCAATTGTATGCCAAAGACACACTTCTTTGGGTTTAATCTGACTTTGTACTCCTCTAGCTTGTTAAAGATGGCACTTAAGGTTGCTATGTGATCTTTTCTCTTTCTAGACTTGGCTAGAATTTCATCAACATAAACTTAAACCATCTTATGGATCATGTCATAGAATATCAATGTCATAGACCTTTGATATGTTGCTCTTTCATTCTTTAAGCCAAATGGCATCATGTTCCAGCAGTAGGTCCCCCATGGACAAGTGAAGGTTGTTTTATGTTGGTCCTCTTTAGTATCATAATATGATTATACCCTAAAAATCCATCCATTAGTGACAAAATTTCATGTCCAATTGTCATATCAACGATCATATTAATGTTTGGAAGTAGGAAGTCATCTTTTGGACATGCTTTATTCAAGTCTTTGAAGTTTGTGTAGATTCAGATGTTCCCATCAAGTTTCGAAATAGGCACCAGGTTTAACATCCATTTTGGATAATCTATCGGTCAAATAAATCCTTCATCTAATAGCTTTTTTAGCTCCATTTTGACTAATAAGGTGATCTGAAGTGCATTTTTTGAAGCTTTTTTTTAATAGTTTTTGCTTCTAGATATACTGCTAAGTGGTGAACCATGATTTCTAGATCAAGCCCTGGCATGTCAGCATAGCTCCATGCAAATTTTATTTGTCTCTCTCTTAGGAAGACCATGAGGAGCTTTTGTTCCTCTGATAGTAATGATTCCACATAGAATGTGATGTGTAGGGTTTCCTCTATTTCTAGATTAACTAGATTGAATTTTTCTGCTAGGACTGCTGATTTTTCTTGATGAAGAGCTCTAGAAGGAAGATTGAATCCCCCATCATCAAGTGCATCTGAGAGGTTTTCACCATTGGATACATCCTTTATTTTTACTATTTTTCTGGTCAGAGAGTGCCACAGTGTGGTTTTCACTCAAGGACTTAGATATTATTCTTAATTTTTCAATTTTGCGACTAAGGGATTCAATCATTTTTCCATAATAGGCATGTGTATCTAGCTCGATTATGAACCCTACTTTGTGTTCTCCACATGGAATGTTATCTCATAGTCCCATGAATTCTAAGAGTGCCTCATCATTTTTCAATGTATCAAGAACTAGTGGTCCTCATTGGTCGTAGTCGATGAGTTGGGGGTATACTAGGAAAATTTCATGATTTTGGTGGTCTGATTAAAAAGATAGGGTGCTAATCATGCAAAGAGAAGTATCCTCAAATAGCCTAGGTAAGTTGGTCATGGGATCCTCATCATTACTACTACTACAGACGCCGGTTATGTCAAATGTGAAGTTATCTACAATGCAACCTGTAGATATTGGTAAGAATAGTTTTGTTGCAATTGGCTAAGGAGGATTATTAACTTTTCTAACTGGAGGACTTCAACCATGTATGGTTATACTTGGAGGGGTACATCCAAGGCCAAGATTTTTTATCATTCACTTCTCTGGAATGATAGGTATTATAAGCCCATTGTCATTTTTCCCAAGTCTTTGATTTTTGTCATAGCCCATTGTGAGCATCATTTGTAGACCCTTGCTTCTATCATCCATTGGTAAATCAACTACTAGTCTTTCATCTTGATATAGAATATGAGATGGATCTGCCTCAATAGATTCTTGTCCAAGATCTCCCCAACTTGTAAAGTTGGGAAAGTCTTCAAGAGATGTTTGGGATGTGGAGGCTTCATTTATTTGCAGACATCCCCGTGATCTAGGAGATTGTGGTAACTCTCCTACTACAAAAGCATTTTTAGGGATAATTTAGTATCCACAACTGTTATCTTGGATAATGACCTTAATGTCCAAAATGGTGGGTATGGTGGGAGTGACAGGTGTCTCTATCACAGAAGTGGATGCAAGAGTGGAGAGATTGATGTATGGTGTAGATGGACCCTCATCATTTTTTGGTACTTGGGGGATTTTATAGTACTTTGCTTCAAGCCTTTTTCAATAGGAGAAGGGTTTGGGATCTCCATGGATGGTAACTTCTTTTCCTTCATGTGTGAATTTCACATATTGGTGGAAAGTTGACGCTACTGCCTTCATTGCATGAATCTATGGATGTCCTAAGAGGATGTTATATGGATAGTCGAGGTCCAAGCCTGACAAGTGGTTTCCATGATAGCAGGCCCTACTTGAATAGGGAGTTTGATTGTGCCCTGGGACACTCTTTCTTGATCATCATATGCTCTTATTGTGATACCCTTTCCCTTTTCAATAGAATCTTCTGATATTTTCAATTGTTTGATGAGCTTGAGAGAACAAATATTCAAGCCTACACCTCCATCCACCAAGACCCTTTTGACTTTTATTTTCTATACTATGAATTCTAAGTGGAGTGCATAGTTGTGAGATGGTTGAGTGGGGAAATCCTGGTTAGAGAATGTGAGGAGATTTGGCATAATGATATGTCCAACCATAGCTTGGAATTGTTTCGCATCAAGATCCGTAGGGATAGTGGATGAAGCCAACACTTCTTCTAGGATTTTCTTATGAGAAGATGAGATTTTTAGTAACTCCATGATGGAGATTTGCGCTAGCATTCTTTTGAGCTAATCAAGGACGTTATATCCATTAGGGATAGATCTAGGTGCAGGGACTCTATTTGGCTAGGATGATCTTGCGATGGTAACTTTTCCACCTCTTGTGGTGACTCCACAATCAACATGGGCACCTTTAATGGTGATGACTTTGTAATATTCATCTAGGGAGGTGACGATAGTTTCATACACATGATTCATGTTTGTGTCGGTGTCTTTCCCCTTATCAGTGTTATTATTATTCCCTTTATTGCCATGGTTAGCCATCAGATTTGTGTATATATTAAGGTCTTGGTTTCCTGTTAGCTATTCCATGTTCTTAATTCTTTAATCGATGAGATCTTGAATTATGTTTTTTAGCCCCATACAACTATTTGTGGTATGCCCTTTTATTTTATGGAAGTCACAAATTTGATTCTCATTATACCAAGAAGGTTTCACATCCGGTTCTTGGTAATTGTCATAGGTGGGAGCTTTGATGAGTTTTTCATTTATTAGCTTCTTCATGATATCTTCAAGTGGTTCCCCAAGAGCATGTACTTTCACTTGGGGTAACTCTTGTTCCATTGGGGTGGTCCCGTTTGATCATTAACGTTGTTAGTTACCAAATTGTTGTTTGCTTGTTGTATTGCTTGATGATTTTTTTGGTGTTGGATTTGGATTTGTTGTGCGGGTGTATTTTAGTGAGGGGAATTAATGACTACTTTGGCGTCGATGACACCATCATTAGTAACTTTTTTGTTCCTTTCCCATGTGTGAATTTTATCATTTTAATTAGCGGGTGGGCGGTTGTTTTGTTGTTCGGGGTATGAAGTTGATCCCATGGGTTGAGTCATAAGGGCTCGTTTGATGCTGAGTGCCTTGGAGATCAATTGATCATATGTGGTGATCCCTTGGACCTTGAGATGGAATGACAAAAGGCTGTCAAGGTTGCATATAATGGTGCAAACTTGTTGTTCCTCAGGCATGGTCCATTTGCTCTGATTGGCCTTGGATCGCCATCATTGTAACAATGAAGTGAATGATTCATTTTTTCCTTGCTTCAGAGCTGAGAGTTCTTCTAGACTGACATCCATTGCGATATTGTATGCATAGTTTTTAATTAATGCATCTATAATTTCTTGGAATGTTCTAATGCTTGTAGATAGGTGAGAGAACCATTCCATGCTATGGCTAGCCAAACTCCTAGGAAATAGCCACATCAAATAGGTATCGTCATATGTGACTTCCATGCAATGAACCTAGAATTCCCTGATGTGATCTTCAGGGTTTCTTGTCCTGTGATATTTGTAAAAATTTGGGATCTCAAATCCCTTGGGGAATGGTTTCTATTATCACCTGAAATCGCACCCTATTGAACCTAATGTTCAACACTTTAGTGTAACATGGGAAGACCTCTAAAGATGTGAGTTTCTTGTAAACAAAAGTCAACCTCCAGAGAAGGCTGGCTTCCTTTGTGTTATCACCTAAACTACTAATCTTTGTGAGGTAAAGGGAGAAGGAATACATAAATTAGAAACTACTCCTATGGTGATGCACCAAATTTGTTAAAAAATGAACAACTACTTAACACACAATTTTCAATCAACTAGTAAAAGCTGATATGCACAACTCAATACTCATGTGATATTGCATAAATGTTTTATAAGAAAGCTACGATACATGCAGTCCTAGAAGGATGATAAATTCTCCTCACAACTAAAAATGTTTGCATCATTAACATAGCCTATAACCTGCAATATACACATCTCCTCTGCTTAAAAGTGTTATTAATGAGACAACTAACAAGGAATAAGAGAAACTCACATGTAAATTTATCAATCATTCAACACAGTTAATGAAATAGATAACTAAGAAGGTAGAAGTTGCTTTCTTTATTAATCTCCAAATGTGGAACTATACATACAATGTCTATAAATGGGTTACAAAACTTAGTATTCTCCTCTAAGGACTTACCGAAGTCACAAAAGTAGAAAAATATATAAGTAAGAACTAACCACAAAAAGGTAAAAAATGCCATATATACAAAAGAGTGTTGGCCCCTTAGGGCTTACAAAAAAATCAGTCTTCCAAAAAATATGCCCTTAGATCTTTTCAGATGAGGTTAATGCCACATCAAGTGTATCCCCACTATGCATGTTGGTGAAGAGTTGCTCCAGGAACGGCCTCCTTGATCTTTTGCAACTACCACATTCACTTCTAGTCTTCATGTCCATCCTCGAGCTTCAATCAGAGCTGCTTTGAATGTCCTGAGGAATTATCATAAATGTCTATCTGCCCCTTGCTAGTTGACATCCAGCTGTTTCCGCAGTCTTTGCCCCTTCTATTTACTGACAATACCTCCTAGATATCAAACTAATCCATTGCTTTATTCCTAGAGTGGATCCACATTGCCTATGCTCCATTGATCTTCCTCACATGGGTCAAACTGCCATGAATCTCCTACAACTTCCTCCAATTGGTTGAATAGATGCTACATGGAAATTCCAGGCGGTCAAAGGTCACTTAGACTAAATCACATATCGGTGAGACACTTAATGTGTCTCCCCAATGCGATTATACTTTACAAAAGCATCAACATAGCATTAAACTATTGATGAGAGTTCATAGCGAGCCCAAAAGTCATACCGATATCACCTTTTCCATGGGAAAATTGATCGCTATCGGCAAGAAACAACACTCTCGGCAAGAACTCATAGCGGGTGACAAGAGTCATATCGACATCCATAGTGGTCACCGAGACAATTGCTATCGGCCAGACCTCATAATGAGCCCCTTAGAGTTACTCCACTATGGTCCCGTTGGTAAGAAATTTGAACCTTGAAAGGACTCTTTCCATCGGCAGGACCCTAATGCATTTGGCAAGACTTTATGCTGAAGGAAAACCCTCTCAGCAAGACCACCTTCATTCGTCGAGACATCATGTCGAGCTCCTTTCTTTTGCACCGAGCTCACCCTCCTTCGGCAAGACCCCATCGGGTCGGTGATAAATCATGGTGAATTCATTTCACTTTGGCGAGACCACCTTTAGTCGGTGAGACATTACACCAACCAAGCCTTCTGTCAGCGAGTGCAACCCTCTCAGAAAGACATCGCCCTGTCAGCCAGATGATATATCGATGTCAAACTCTCTCAGCGAGCTCACTTCATCTCAGCAAGACCTCATTAGTCACTGAGACATCATGCCAAAACCAACTTGTGAACAACCTTTAGCGTAACTTTCGTCTATCGGAAGAACCTCATGGCAAACAAGAGTTCCCCTCCCCAATAACAATCCCTCACAGTGAGACTCTATTTTGTCGCTAAGACATTACGATGAACTTGTTTCATTCGCTGAGACTTTTAGAGTCAGGGAGACTCCACTTGGTCGCCAGGACCTCATGCTAAAGGCTTTATCTCTTGGCGAGCTCAGACCTCTTTTGGGGAGACCACCACTTTTCTATGAGATACTTCCCATGCAGAGGGAGATACAAAAGCTCATGATGATTAAAATTTTTGGCCGACCGAGACATTCCAAAATGAATAGGATCCCTGCTTGTTGGTAAGACAACTGGAAGGTCTTGCTGACTTCATCTTTGATAAGTTTTTTTGCCAAAACTGATTGAGGCATGCCATTTAACAGATCTCCTTGTTAAATATCCTTAGGTGCATGATCCAATCCTTGATACAAATGTCCCATTTGGCCTTCTTGTCCAACTAAAACATAATTTATCCTACTTGATTGAGCCCATAGGTAAAATTGGGCAACATTTCTAGCGAACTTTGTTGGATGTTTGCCTGCTGAACATGGAAATTAGTAGCCAAAACTTGTCCATTGGGCATGGAGTCACTCAAAGGTTGACTTAAAACACTAGCTTTGTTTGTGGCTACAACTCACTTGAGATTCGTGAAGCAGATTGGGACATTTGGAACCTACGAAACAGGAGAACTAAAAAAGAACCATATATTGTGCTAGAAGAGCACTTAGGGAATGAAAAAAACATTTAAACTAAAGTGCATAAGCACTTATTGAAAAAATAAAACCTAACCTAATATGTATAATGGAGGAACTTATTAAACCTCAAAACAAGGCTTGATGTGCATCCCATTGACTAGGATAGGAAGAACTTCACCTTCAGTTGTGGCTAGTTGGTAAGCATTGTGTTCTTTGCAGTCTTTAATAATAAATGGACCCATCCACATGTCAAACTTGGTGTGATGGCCTAGCTTTCTTTTTAGAACATCCCATTTCAGCACAAGATCTCCCACCATGAAATCTCTTGATCTAGTTTTCCTATCAAATGTTATCTTAATCAGGATTTTATGATGTTCCATGTTCTTCATAGCCTTATTTCTAGTTTCTTCTAACTCTATTAGCTGAGTATATCTTAAGGCAAGTGGGTTAGTCTATTCAAACAGGACCAGCTAAATGGCCATGTCCAAGGTAGGCAACTCAATAGAGATAGGTAATTTTTCTTCTTTACCATACACCAACATTTAAGGCGAGTTCCAATCACCTTTTTAGGGGTAATTTTGTCAGCCCAAAGAGTAGTCTTTAGCTTGGCATGTCAATCCCTCTAATTGCTTTGAAGCATCCTCTTGATAATGTTAATCAAATTTTTATTAGTGGATTCTGCAAGTATGTTGCCCTAAGGATAATAGTTAGAGATTGTGTTCAAGTAAATGTCATTTCTCAATGCCCAATTAGCTACATTCAAACCAACAAATGCTAGGGCATTGTCAAAAATTATAGAATTTGGGACTCCAAATCTGCAAACCATGTCTTCATAAAAATTCAACACTACTGTTTCATTAGCTTCCTTCAGAGGCAAAGCTTCTTTCCATCGTGTAAAGTAATCCATTGTTGTGATAATCCACTAATGGCCTGCACTTGAGGGTGGGTTAATTTCCCCTATGAAGTCAATTCGTCACTTCATAAACAACTGCTCTATCTGAATTGGCTGCAATGGAAAAGCATCAAGCTTTTCTTTGCTTGAAAACAAGGTACATTTGGAACATCTCCTAACATATGTATGCACATCCTTGAACAGGTCAGGCCAATAATAGCCTGCTCTTAAAATCTTATAGGTTGTTGTCCTTGTAGCATAGCGACCTCCAGAAGGTCCATCATGGAACTCATGTAATATTTGATCCACTTGATCATTATCAACAGACCTGAGCAGTACTCCATTGTGATCTTTCCTATACTACACATCATTAATCTAGACGAAGGGAATAGACTAAAATTGGTAGTACCTCCTCTTTGTTCTATTCAGATTAGGTGGACATTCTCTGATTCTCAAGAAATGTGACATTTCCTGCAACCAGTTGGTAGCTTCATCATCTATTGTCCCAACATTAACCAAAACTGAGTCTCATTGATCCT
>VDFB02221863.1:0-32743 GCA_007258455.2 Sequoia sempervirens | reverse complement strand
TGGTTGGTGTGTTGTTTGATGGTATTTGCACATTCTACCGAGTCAGGTATACTTTCACTTGTTGTTGTATGAACAACACTTGTTGTTGATCTTCTTGTTGTTGTGCTAGGATTTCCTGTTGTTGAACTTTCTATTGTGCTTGTTGTTGTTCCAACAATGCTTGTTGTTGGGCTACCAATTTGGCTACTTCTTGCTGCTCTTGATATTATTTTATTGCTTCTTGGTATGCTTGTAGTTGTGTTGCTTGTTTTTGTGCAAGAACTTGTGCTTTTGCTTGTGCTTGTTGTGCTTGATATTGGGCATGCACATGAGCTTGGGCTTGCGCTTATGCCACTTGTTGTTGCAATAGAATTTGGGCTTAGGAAGCCTTTTGTGCTTTAATGCAACTTGGGCTGCTTGAGTAGCTTGTACAACTTGAGTGGCTTGTTGTTGTCATTGCAATAAGGCTTGGGCTTGTGTGGCTTGTTGCATTTGCTATGCAATTTGGGCGGCTTGAGCATTTTGCACTACTTGTGTGGCTTGTTGGGCAGCTATTTGTGCAACTTTTTAATTTTTTACTTGTAGGAATCCCTTTTGAAAGGAAGCTTGTCAAGATAATTGCAATTCCATGTTATATTGGTTTGATATGCTAGAGCTTGGAAGTGGTGGGGTGGTGGTGGATCTAGAATGGTGTTTGTGGTGGTGATGAGCGGTGATGTCGTGTTGGTGATTTGAGTGATGGATGGTGTTGTCGTGTTGGTGGTTTGAGTGGTGAATGGTGCTATTGATTTGCTTGGTCCTTGAGAGACCATGCTTTTAGATGTTAGGGGGTGGTTGATGATGTCATGATTGCTTGTGTAGTTGTCATCTATTATTGCAATACCAATGACAAGTTTTGAGAGTTTGGCGTAATGTTTTGATTGGTGTTTGGAATGCTCGTTCGATTGATATTTGGTAAAAGTGGAAGTCCCAAGCCAAGTAGAGGTGTGGATAATGGTGGTAATGGTGGAAGGGGTGAAAATGTGAGGGATGGGAGTTCTCGAGAAAATGATGTGGTGTTGAAAATTCCCCTAGGTCCGAACATGTCACCTTCCTCTTGAAAATTTGTGAGGAGAGAATTTTGAGGTGTTGTGTGGAAGGATGATGATGATGGATCATTAGGATTATGGAAATTGATAGGAACATAATTATGTAATGGATTTTGGGGTATGATTTTTTTCCAAAATGGTGTTTGCATCCAAGTCTTGATTATTAATAAGGGGGTGTGTTTGAATAGCATTAAGAAATGCATTTCCCTTATTAACATTGGGTTGGGTTGGAGAAAAAGATGTCATGATTTTTGGAATGTTTTGAGTGATGTTTTGGGATGGGGATGGTGGATGAGATTGGAGGTAAATATGTCTCCACTATATTACTCACATCAAAATCATAAGGTAATTTGGCCCCTTGTTTTGCTAGCTCAAGAATGTATAGTGAAGGGTTAAGCTTCATCATGATGTTGATGATTTTATGGTTTTCTAGATTCTGGAGTATTTCAATTATTTCTTCATGTGACATCCCAAAGGTAAGATCTTCTCCTTGGATTTCCTCTTTTTGTTTTTGTGATGATGAGATAGTCAAAGGATTTCTTGATTCAATTGGATTCATTTTGACGTTCGTTTAGCTTAGATCACTTCAAGTGAGTGTTTCTTTGTCGACTTCCATGTTCTTGTATTGAGATCTAGTTTGAACCATAAAACAAGGATTAATTTTCAAGAATATGGGAAATGAATCTCTTAATTCCTTGGATTGATCTTTACTTTATGCACAAAATAGAAATTTTAGGATATCTTGAGGATCAAAAGGTGATATGACGATGATGCAAGAGATGAATGATGTGGATGTTTTGATCTTTTGATAAATATTGAAGGGAATGCTAGGCTTTTAGGAATTTTGGATATGTTTTTGGATTTTGATTTTTATTCTTTGGATTTCCCTAGACTTGATTGATTTTGGTTTTCTTTTATTGAACAAATAGACCCTAAGATGTTGGATGATTATCTAAGGGGTAGATTTGCTCAAAGGATGATAATTTGAATATGTAGGGAGAAGGATGCATCTAGCCACACCTATTCAAAAAATATGATAATTTAACCAAGCATATGAAGAAGGATGCATCTACATATACCTATCTAAATTAGATGGTTTGATAACTTTGACTAAGTATATGCAAAAGGATGCATCTGCACATACATAGCCAAAGATGATTTGATAAATATTTCAAGGATTTTGTCTCAAGGACTTGATTTTGATTTTTGCCAAAAAGCCTAGCATGAAGGATAATTTCAAGATTTCTCAAAAGGTGACAGTGAGATGATTTTTGTTTTGATATTTGAAGGATGGATGAGAAAATATTTTGACTTCTTTTGATCCTAAGATGAACCTAAAAAAGACACTTTGTTTACCTAAACCTCCGTATTGAAGAACATACAATGCTTCTATAGACCTTTATCACCAAGAAGTGGTTCAATTTGATCATACATTTCCATATTTTGAATCAAGGACTTTTGTTTTGGCATTTTACTTCTTGAAAATTGTGAGGTTTCAACACATATGAGAGTTCATTTTGTTTATCTTGGCTTAGTTTCTTTATTTTACCACAAACACTTTCTTCGATTAGGTTTCCAAACTAGATGTCCAATGTCTTAGTTTCTTCGAATCCCACAAAATATGTTATGTGGAAATTTGATGAATTCAAGGCAAGGGTTATCTATTGTTTAAATTTAGTAGACAGATTGAGATGTAATCCAAGTGTTTAGAAACCTCTAAGGATAGAATCCCAAGGGAAAGCAATAACATATGGATTGAGTTAATTGTATTTGTCTTCTAAAGGGTTTGAAATTTTTATGATGAAGTTTAAGTGTTTGTTTTCAAGATGTTTTCGAACAAGCAAAGCATTTTGTAACCAAGAATAAGTACAACCCTATGGATATGGAAGACAATGTTTGTCGAGTCCTCACTTAGACAAGTATAGCTACGCTTATCTTTAGTGAACGGTTAGATGCTTGACCCCATTGGCTCCCCTCCATGGATCATTAACGTCATTCGGGTCATCCAAGCATCAACACCCATGAAACTCCCATGGAATGCCTTCGATTTCTACTAAAAGACCGTAAAAGTGTGGGGCAGCTTCAGAACGACTGTTCTTGAACCAACAAATAGATCAAAGATTTTGGCAATTCTAAAACATGGGTTTTAATTAGGACTTTTTGTTAGTGGAGATTGACCCATATGACAAGAGTCCCTTTTCAGATCCATCTTGTTGAAGCCAACCACATGATATTGGAATTTATTCCAATACCCACATTTATATCCCAGTTGGAAATACTCTTGGCTTTAGAGTGTTATCGGTTGAGTCGTTCCCTTGGGTGAGTACTTTTTCTCCAAGGCAGGCCCTCTAAGATAAACAAAATTAAGTAAAGAAAATATTTGTAACTCAATCAATCTTTGTTTGAAACACAAAGAAAGAGAATGTATGCAATAATTCTCTACTCACACTCACACAATGTTTTGTTCAATTTTAAACCCAAAATGAAGTGTGGAGGTGATTGCTTTATCTCAACCTAAAATCACAAAAAAAGGCCTTTTGATTCTCAAGATAGCTATAAAGGGCGAGAGAAGTGCATATGCCTTTTTTCAATGAAGTTAGTTTAAGTAAGTCATCACGAAGACAAAGTTGCACTTATTCATTTTAGAGCCACAAAGGAATTGTGAGTTCTTTTTAAAGCACCAAAAAAAAAAATTGTTAACTCTAGTAAGTTGTATTCCTAATTTTTGTTTTAAGCCCTTGCAAAAATTGAAAAGGTTCTTTTTAAAATCCCTAAAAAAATTAGTATCCTAAGAAAGAAGAGATAACAGTTTCCTAAGAGTGTTAAACAAACACTAAAGTGTTTAAAAATACTTTGATTTTGTGAAATACCATCATCATGTTTCTCTTTCTTTTGTTTTTAATTGATCCAACCTACAAGAAAGAAAATCAGTCAAATTCTACAAAACAAAAAGCTTAAAAAGAAGAAAACAGAAGATAAACTTATTATTTGACAAAAGGTACATGCTAAAATGAAATTCCAACTTTTTACTCCCTGTCAGTGGTGCAACTTTGATTTCTCTAGTGGTGCTATATAGCGCCGCTTACTAGTTAGCAGTGCTTTGTACCCGAACTAGTGAGCTCAAATGCATCGCCCTTTTGCTCAGCATCACTGTTTAAAATTCAAATTCAAAAATGTTAGGTGGGAAGGCTAAAGTGTTCTAGTTTGGACTTTCTAGCAGTGCTATATGGTGACACTGAGTTTCCAGTGTTGGAAATTTTCTTGTGCACAAAACAAAAACGTAGAATTTTTAGAAAAATGTGATTAAAAATAAGATATTTCCCTCCTTCTAGCCCCAAATTTGCAAACCCCAATCCCAATACCTACAAAACAATAAGAAAAAACACATTAGAATATAGAATGCAAGCAAGAACAAGGATTCCCCATGAAATCCATTTGCAAAGTTTGAATTAGGAAAAGAGATGAAGAACATAATGAAAACAACAAAATAAAGATTGAATCCTAATTAGACTAGCAAACTCATGATCCCATGGGGGAATTTGTGCTAGTTTGATGTGAAAATTGGCCCTTTCCCAACTCCTATGATGCAAGCTTGATGAATGTTGATGAATGATCCACTTTGATGAAGAATGGTGAGTGCTCCAATAGAAAAATCTACATAACCTAGCTAAGATTCAATGATAATGGATGAGGATTGCTAATGATTTGAGCATGGTAACTTTACTCAAATTGTGGATGATGAAATGAGGAGATTATCCTCTTATTTATAGATGAGATTGATGGATGAATGTCCAAAATGGAGCAATGTGGGATTAACATTCAACCAATGGCAATATTCCACTTGTCAACCTATGAGTGGATGGAGGATGTGGAAGTTTTGATGATTGTGCCAATAGATGCATATTTTTGAATTTTGAATTTGTTGAAATAATATGCAAGAGGGAAGAAAGAATGCATTGAATACCACTTGGCTCAAGGAAAAAGACATGTAAGAGAGAGTTAATGCCTTGTTGGATGTACATGTCAACTTGGATTTTGAATTCAAACTTGGAGAATATTCCCAAAAGATGCCTTGTTGAGGAAAATAGATATTTAATAAATCAATTAAGTCTATTTTCATGTGCAAGTGGTAAAAGCTAGAGGATGGGACATGAGAGGAGATTAAATTAATCAAAGTTAATTAATTTAATGAAAGGGGTTAAATGATGTGACCTATTTGACTTAAATTTGTAGATTTATTTAAATCAAATAATGAGAAGAATGTGACAAGGGATTAATTAAATAAATATTTTGATTTATTTAATTAAAAGAGATGATGTTAGATTAAACTAAATAAGGTTTTAATTTATTTAATTTAATAGATAGAATTTAGAGATTTAATAAAATAAAATAAATTATTTAATTAAATAGGATAATTAGATCAAGATGATTAATTTAATTATCAAGAAGAGGTGACTTAATTAGATAACTGGTTTATTTAATCAAGAGAGGAATATTGATGAATTTAATCAGATAAGGGTATTTGATTCAATGGTTAGATTGAAGGATAATTTAGGATGAAACGATGTTAGTGGTTAGCGTCAGATGCACAATGTCAATCAATATATTTTACTTGTCTATAGTAACGATCATCCAAAGTGATGTATTCTATCAACACATTCAAAACCCTCCTCCAGTGCAAGAAAATTCTATCTAAGTCATAGTAGCTTTTGGAAGTCCTTCATAACTCCTCCCTCTCAGTGTCCGACTTAGGAAATTTGTTAACCACTTCATCAAATTCCTTCCTGTCCCTGTAGAATTTGATACCCTCTATCGAGAGGCCCATAACCTTAGCAATAATTTGTTCATTGATGATCACTTGTCTACCAAATAGGTTAATCTCACCATCCTTCCAGTCTTTCACAAAAACCCTAGTCACCTCCAGGTCCCAACCATGGAGTTTCTCAATGAAAATAGTAATTCCACCATTATCCAACTTCTTCTAGAGCTTCGGATTGCTCTTTAACTGAGCACTACTTATCGGCTCGACCCTATTTTTTCCACCCATCGTATTGCCGATAGGAATAGAATAGTCTAGAACCCTATAGAAACAAGCTCCTAAATTACCTATAAAGCCTGTAAAACTAATCACATGCAAATGGGAGATAAAGTAATTACTCCTTGGGCAACTAGGAATAACCATTAAATCGCAGTCCCAAGACTGTAGGGGATGACACTCAACCATCATTCAATGTAATGGGAAATTGCACCTTCCTATGAACATGGTCATACATCATCAAGACCTTAATGTCAGCCTCCAACTCATCTTGCCCCTACCACATCATTTTTTTTTGAGCTTTGACACCTTTGTTGGTGAAGAAATCTGCCACCGTGTTTATTTCCCTATAAGCATCTGAAATATAACTTTTCTCAAAGTTATTAATAATTTCCTTAGAAATTTCTATCCAATTATGTATAGACCATGAAGGTTTCTAATGGCCCTTTAGGCATTGTATTATATTGTTTGAATCCCCTTCAATCCACACATTTTTAAACTTCAATTGGCTAGCCAACTTCAAGGTCAAAAAACACCAGAGGCTTCAACAACATGGTTGGTTTGAGTGCCTAAAGGGACCACCAAAGCCGCAATAAAACACTCATTCTCATCCCTTATCACCCCTCCACTCTTGGCGGGCCCAAGATTTCTCTTAGCCATGCCATCAAAGTTGATTTTGACCCAACCAGGGGGAGGGAGACACCAAAATATGCCATCTCTAGGATCCTTGATACTTTGGACATATTGAACATATCCACATTAATTTTCCAGGCTCCCACCATTCTACAATCATACTCCTGCATTCTGACCTTACCTTTACCTTTATACCTATTATTAAGCAAATTAAAGTTTTCAACCACTACTCTAGTTATCTTGCCAAAGACCACTTCCTCTAAGAGAACCACTTCCTTTGAGAGAGCCACATCCTTGATTTTTGTATTGTGTTCTTTCCAGATACCCCAAGAAAGGTGAGGAAAGATATAGTTCCAGAGAAGATTCAAGGCCTAATTCTTTGATCTAGGGGATATTTTCACTAAAAATTCAAGTGTCTCCAATACTCCAAATTTTAGCACCATTAGAAAGAGCTTGATGTCTTGATTCCAGCACAACTCAAACTGAGCAAAAAGGAGTCTGTTTGCTCAAGTTACGGCCAGTCAAACTTTTGGTCAAACTACCATCAGGAGCATCCAAAAAGGTGGAAAAAATGATCATCTTGGAAATAAACAAAAGCAGCGTCAAGTTGAAGAGCTCGTCAAGACAATTCTGACAATGTTTGTTTTGTTGAAATCCGACATCGTATGCTTGAGATATGGGTAGTCAAAGTTCAATTGACCAGATGGTACAAGGTGATGTTAGCATGCTAACATGTTAGTCCATACTGTACTGAATCTGATGTGTGCCACTCAAAATTTGACATGTGGCATCCAATTCAGCACTATACAGACCAATCAGATGGTGACACGTGTCATCCATACACACGTCAGTGCACAATCATTAGACACGTCAGCAGTCTAATCAACATCTAGGGTAGACACGTCATCGACGTCAGTGAATGAATGATTACCATGTAGCACCCTCCTAGTGTGACACGTGGACCCCTCTCCACTAATGGCAGTTTTTTTTTTTTGTTTGAAAAAAAGGTTATGTTGGGGGATTTGAACCCCCCACCTTCCACATGCAAAATCCCTATGCGGCTAGTGAACCATACAATCCGTGTTCAACTAATTATGGAGGAGGGTTTGTTTTGATTAGTAAATAGGTTATATCCATTGGGAAAAAATGCTAACCATTGGGAGTTGAACCCAGAACCACCGGCTTACCAAAATCGATGGCCACCAATAAGCCATCAAACGGCTTTGGAAAATGTAGGGAATTGTTTATTTTTCTTGAACTTGTGAAACCGAATTCCTTTTAATTTAAAACCAAACAACTCTTTAGTCCTTTTAAGGATTAAAATCTAACCTCCCAAAAACAATAATAGCCCAGGAATGAAATAATTAAGGGGCTTAAATTAATTTGTTAAAGATTATGGGGGATATATCATAGATTTCTATGTAAAATTGGGAGATTAAGGAGATTTTGGTAAATCATATAGTTTTCTACCATATATGGTAAATTTGATGTATAAAAGGGGAGTTTAGGAGTGAGTTTGGGACTCAGATTTTTCAAGTCTAGGTGGTGAAGCTATGAGAAATAGGGATATTTTTCTAAGGAGATTTTCGATCATTTCGGTACATTGGAGTTTTGTTATTCTGCTAAAGTGCTAGAAGGAAATGATCTTGGTGCAATTGTAATTCTGTTTTCAGAGATTAATTGGATCACCCTCACTCTATTGGAGTGGACCCAGAGATGTAGTAATGTTTGTGGCAACCTCTATTATCAGATCATTTGCACTCTCTCTCTCTTCTTCTTTCTCGATTTCGCTCTTTTCACCTTCATTTTTTAATGCATAATATCAATAATGTATGCATGAATTGTATTTCTGCTTAATTCACATGTTAATGTGTTAATTTTGTTTATGTAATTTGGTTTTCATGATTTGTAAAAATTAAGCATTCAAATGCAATTAGTCTAGATCCTAATCAAATCATTCTTTGAGGGGGCCTTCCATTGATTATAAAAATCCACAATAGTTCTAGGAAAAACCTAGCTAAGATCCCACATTTGTAGAATCCTACACTATATAGCATAAGAAAAAGGACAAAGGAGAAACATATGTGAGGAAGTCTCAGCCTCAACACAACAAAAATAACACCTATTAGGAAAAGAGAACCCCCTCTTATAAATATTATCATTGGTCACCTGTTTGTTCTAAATAAGAATCCAAACAAAAAAATTGAATTTCAGAGTGAGGTTGTGCACCCACACCTTAGCCTAGATAGGGTCATTAAGGCAAGAGTAACAAGATGCCACTGTAGAAGAGATAGAGTAGGTTCTAGAGGAAGACAACTTTCAGACCATAGTATCCTCCTGCCCCTACGAACTGAGCCTAACCAAATTAAGAAGGGATTGAAGAGGTTGGAGGTCCTGAATAATTGAAGAAATCTCAACCCACTGATTATTCCTCCAATAATCCCCAACCAACCAGCCAAAACTAGACTTGCAGTCCTCCATATGAATTCCATGGATTAGAATATTGCAAATACACTCATTACCAATCCACTTATCTTCCCAGAACCAGATTTTCTTACCATCACCCACCATCCATAAAGCTTCTTTACTAGCTAGGTCCCTAACTTTAATGGTATTGTTCCATAGAGAAGAACCAAAGGGAAGGTTCTGAGAGATGAGAAAGTCTTGAAAGGAGTCAACCTCCCACAAGTATTTTCTACACCAAATAGTATTCCATTCCTAAGTATTCGTAAAATTTATCCAAACTTTCTTTGCAAGAAGAGCTTTATTAAACACTCTAATATTCCTCAAACCTAGGCCTCCAAACTTCTTAGGTCTACACACACTCTCTTAGGCCACCAAAAAAATCTTCTTCTCCTCAACCCTCGACCAAAGAAACCATTTCTGGATATTTCACATTTTATTTTTGCATCAAGAAATTTTTCATTTTTCACATTTGGAAGCCTTAAATTTTTCCACCGGGATGCAAAATAATTCTTTATCTATGCATCACTTACCCACCATTGCCTCACACAAATTTATTGGTTATCGCAAATGCATGAAAGAAAGAAGATATGAAATAGAGATGTATGAGATTCGTTATTGCCAGTAAGATAAGGAAAAGATCACTCAATCCGTGATGGGTGATGAAGAGGAACTACCATTGCCAATTGTGAATAAAAATGAGAGAAAGAGCGATGAGTTCTCATGTGCTGTCATGACTTCAACCAATAGAAAGCAAGAATGATATTGACTCCATTTTTGGGATAAAGGCACCAACTCATGCAAAGTATTTGTGGTTCATTTTTGGTGTTGATTCATTAGCTACTCAATCTTTAAATCATAAAATCGCAAAGGGATACTATTGTTGTTTTTTGTTAAAGTTCCATTTTCTCATGCTCAATATATATGACATTGGTAAATAAGCTTCCAACTTATTTGATGCATATTATTAAATGGTTTTATGAGAGATATCTTTTACTAGCAATGTATTTGATCATAATTGTGTAAGGTGCTTAAGTATACATTGTTGGATCACCCTCCTAGCTTTCAAAGAGCCCAGAGAGTAGGAATAGAAGTCTTGTGGCCTCTATTCATTCGTTGGCCAATCCCTTTAGAAGTTTTGATAATTGGAAGTTTTGTATAATGCCCAAAATTCATACTAGTTGTTGCACAAGTATATAATCCAACTTAAAGAAAGTATGTTGATTCATGGGGAAGTGAAATCATAGACTTGACCCTAGGAATGATAAGGCTGGTGTTTGATCCTCCTCCTCACCCTAACCTCAAAATCATGTTTGAAGCTGATGCATTGAGAAAATGGGCAGTAGATGAGGAAAGTAATAAAAAGGTATATCAACAAAAGGTGGCTCAAAATAGAAAAGATATCGATAAAGAAAATACCACCTAAGCCCAAAAGATCTGATTTCTTTGAAGATATAGGTGATATCATCACACTGTTGTCTAGGGAATTTGGGAAGAAGGATTTTCATGAATTGGATGTTCCCTTTTATCCAAATAATTCTAGATTGACACCAACATTTGGACTAGGGCCAGTTGATCTCTAATAATATTCACAATCAGATGATAAAAAAAAAGGAAACTAAGACATTTTACATGTCTTCCTATGTAATCTATTGTGCAACATAAATGGGAAGGTTTTCGGGGTTGATTACTATGGGAACACTTCAAGATGGTCAAGAATAGAAAAAGGTGTGGGAACATTATGATCAGTTAGAGCTTAAGGCATCAAAAAGGAATTTCAAAAGATTCAATGATGCATTCCTATATGTAGTCATCAACCAGCTCACGAGAGATGTTGGCTTCAAATTGTCAAGGGAAGTAATGAAGTTTATTAAAGAGTGGGGAAGTTGATTTATCCAATACCCCAAATCAACTTATTTTAGACTGTTTGGATTTGACAAGCATCCTTTCAAACTACCAATGTGTTGTAGTGATAGGTGGATTTTATTGGAGTTTTCTTAGCAAGCAGCTTAAGAAAATGCAAGGTTTTTTAGATAAACACAAAGCCGGTTGCCACACTTTCCCTATTCAATTGGGATTTTATTCTTGCTCTTCTACTATAGTAGCTAAGTCAATTATAGAAGAATTTCAGTCTTTAAATTTAAAATATCATACATCAAGTAACAATTTTGATCCAAAGGGGAAAACAAATGGTCTATATGCTTCATTATTTCCATTTCATGAGCCACTTCTCATAGATTTCTAGAATAACTTATAGGATAAGTTTGAGGTAAGGAAGAAAAGATATGAGATATTAACCATTCCATAGATGAAATATTTTGGGGTCAATGAAGATATATCAAAGGGTATTTCTGATGATGGAATTGTTCTTGATCCTCAATATGAGACTAATCAAGTGGCTACTAAGGATTTGGATCCAATTAATTGGATGGAAAAAGGGGTAAAAAACATATATAAAATTTCACAAGTGGTCATTGAGAGGAGCCTAAAGTGGATTAACCTTTGTATCAATTAGTCAAGGGTTAAGGTCTTAAGGAAGAAGAAAGATTCCAGCAGTTAGCCCATTTCTTCAATTGAAACAAGGCAATAAAAGAGTTTGAAGAAGGTTACTACACAGACAGAAGAACCTTCCCCAAAAATAGAAGAAATTAGAATGAAAAAGGTCACAAAAGCCTTGGAATAGGCTAAATTCACTTACCATGTTGTTGTCGTAGGACTCGTTTCAGGCCTAGGTGTTAAGCCCTTGGCTACCGTGTACCCTAGAGAAGAAACTAACCATGAAGGTCCTTCTACTGTTCCTCAACAAATTGAGGAAACCCCTTCCACTGCACCATCAACCATATAAGCTACAATAGGTCAAGAAGAAAGACCCCATGCAATTTATGTAATGGAATCACCCTTAGAATTTGAGGAAATTCCACTTTATGAGGAAGGAAAAGGGGAAGATCAAGAATAACTTGAGGAGGAGGCTAGAGCACAGGACATTGGATTTGAAGAAGGAAGCCTTTGGAATGATGCTAAAATGAATGATGTTCTAACAAAGGAGGAATTAGAAAGTTCTCAAAGGCAAGTTGTTGAGGAGCTAGCTTGTGAACAAGAAGAAGTTGTAGAAGCACAGAAGAAAGTTGAACATCAAAAAGTAGTAGAAGAAGAAGCTCGAGCGAAGGAGCTTGAACAAAAGCAAAGAGATGAGGAAGAGGCTTTATAGAAAGAGTTGGAAATACAAAAGTTAGAGGAAATAAAAGCTCAAAATGAGAATATTGAATAGGAAAGGCTATTGAAAGAAAAGGAGGAAGCATTGAAAGAACAAAAGAGAATGGAGATAGAAGAGTCTAGGTAGCAAACAGCGGTAAAAACTTCTTTGAATTCTCAACAAATGACACCTCTACTAAGTGCTCCAAATGCTCCTATGTGCTTAAAATTAAACCAAGAGAAAAGGTATCTAGTTCAAGCTCAACCAATGATTTGGGATGATATGGTGAAGGAGGTGGATAGGGTAAAACCCAAGAAGAAACCTAGAGCCATTCATTCAACAAAGCTTACTAATGATGGGGACTTGTTGGTGGATATTGCAACTCCCATAGTTGATAAAGATGATAGGGAGTTACAAGCCTTAGATTATCAAATCAGCTCTATCAATTTGGCCAAACAAAAAAGAACTCAACAAATGAACCCCATTGACATTGTAGCTACTACAACTAGGTCAAGGATGATCAAAGACAAGCAAGCTAAGGACGAGCTCAACACTTGGGTAGGATATATGAAAAGATTTTTAAAAGAGCTAATCACATCTACTTTTGAATTGCCAACATCAATGGAAATACATGTATTAATGAGCTATAAGGAAGTTGATGAGCTAAACAAAATGAACAGGAAAGCTCAAATGATGGATAAATGGATTGAAATTCTTAAGAAGGAGATAAAGGATATTTTAACTGTTGGTTCTAAATGTTATACTGAGCTAAGTGAGTTGATTAAGTCCCTAGAATAGTATACTGAGAAGTTGGGGGTGGAAGAAGATAAGTATGAGATTTATATGCAAAAGTTGAGAATTATGAACAAGTTTCCAAAGGGGGACATAATTGAATATGGTATCCTAGAGGATCAAGGCTAGAGCTTTCTTGATAAGTCTATGAACATATTAATCTTTTGATTAGAAATCCTTATGGAACATAGAAGGATCTTACAACACGCTTAGTAGGATATATTTGATGAAGCAAAGGTAATAAATGGATTTTTGTTGATATAATTGATAAGGAGGTTTCATTAGACACAAATTTGATGTCTTTACAAGAGATGAAAGATCAATGGAATAGCAGGTTGGAAAAGTCAAGAAAGGAAGGAGATGATGATGAAGGAACTCTTTTGTAAAAGTTGGGGGAAATTAGATTTTATGTACAAGATACTACCAAGAATGTTAGCCAGTTGCAATATGTACGAGATGTTTCCAAGAATGTTAGTCGGTTGCAATACATGTATGTTTCCACTACCATGTGTGTTGATAGACAATGGTTTTTTGTATGCCAGTGGATTTTTTTGTGCATAAATGTCTCTTAAATTAATGAGAATCAATAGAAGATACCAAATTTAAAACAATCTATTACATTATTTGGGGATACCATTTTCTTATTCTTCATTTGATATGATACTTCTGTGATGAGCTTATGATGTTATTAAAAATTAATTCTAAAAAGGAAAAATGAATTATGTGTATGTTTATTAAATCTACACTATGGATGAGAGTAATTGCATGAGCCTTTATAAATTATTTTATTTGAAATTTTTTTAGTTGATTAGGAAATGCTCGTTATAGAAATTACATGTCTGAATTTAAGGAATGTTTGTTCACATCTTACTATTCCAAAATTGCAATCTATCTTTTTCTATTTATTTGAAAACCCCTTGTTAGAATACTTCAAATTCACCAGTTTGTTAGCCTATTTACTAGCAAAGGCCCCTTGAATATTACAATTGCATGAACCACTAAGTGATGACAACATAGTTGAGAGCCAACTATCAAGACCTTGGAAGATAGGTGATTTAATATTAGTTATCTTTTTCAAGAGAAATAGAATAGAGATATTTTATTTAACATTATTGTGTTATTTTGAACATCAATAGAACTAGCACTAGAAGAGGGTACAAAGGAACAAATTATAGTAAATTGGGTGGTTGTCACCACATAGGTTTGATCAATTTATGAGATTTACCCCCAAGCTAGAGCCACTGGTAGAACTCTGATCTCCTACTTAACCAAGAACACATAGGACTCCAATCTCGACACCATTAACACCACCACTCACTCCACCTAGATTTCCATTGATACCACAACTAATACCACCTAACCCACCACCACTAATGGAATTTTTTGCATATAATCCCTCACCACTAGGAATTATTCTCAGTGGTATACATGAGATGCCCAAAAACCTAAGAAATTTTTGTTCTAAGTAGGCCCATGGGGAATCTTGAAGTGCAGAAGAGCACATTCAAGAATTTAAAGATGCTTGTACTTGCACTAAGATAACACATCATGATGTGGCCTGTAGACTGTTTCCCTACTCATTGGGAGATATGGCCTACATTTGGTACCTAACCTCCCCAACATATTCATTCTCAGTTGGACCAATTTTGAGGATACCTTCATCAATAAATTTTATGTCTACATAGACCCAACCATTTTATATCACAAGTTTTCCACAATTAGGAAGGAACCCCATGAACTCCTACCACTATTCAACACATAGTTCTAGAGAATGTGTTGGAACTATAAAAATCTAATGATTTTACATATTGTTCGCAGTCACAATTTTCCAAATAAGTCCCACCACGAACAAATTTTCTCCATATTTGGCCATATAGCCCCATAAAATCATATGTCTAAATATTACACATTTCAGTTCCTATTGCCATGAGTTCATCACTATCTCCCCAACCCATAATGCTTTTGTGCTAACATTTGTCTATTGTAGCATTTCGGTAGGAATTTTTTGGTATCACAGTGATTGGATTTCATCTACAGGTAGCTATCAGCATGACATTTTCATTGTCTCAGTGACTGAAGAAATTTGTCTATCGGAAAAGGGAGCTATCATCAGCATAGGGTCTTATCGATTGCAATCTGTCTCACTAATTAGCACGTCGATTCATTTCGGCCAAACCAAAAGGCCTTCGGAGTAATGTTTCATTGAATATATTATCACATCAAACTCAATGTGTCTTACCAACTAGCTCATGTGGACTTACTTTGGCAAGGCAAGTGGTATTTGGGATAGGGTCTTGGCGAAACCTTATTGTCTCACCGACTGGCGACAAAAGGTGCTAATTGGTGAGAGGTTTTTTTTTGGTGTAATATCATGGCGAACTTCCCTTGTCTTGCTGACCGTTGATAATGAAGGACATCTTGGTAAAACTCATGAATTTCGGAGTAAAGTCACAATGAACCCACCCAGTCTTGCCGACAAAGTCTAATGAATGGTTTTCGGTGTGAGAACAATATTGTCATGGAGATCTAGGGTGAGCTCAGGGTGTTTTGTTGAGACAAAGGTATAACTTGTAGATGCATAAAAATGTCCTCTTAATCATTTTTATCCATTGCATAATCATATCTCCATAAAACCAATAAAATATTATAAGCATTTATAAGCATTTACTCTTAACCATAATCCATTTACATAATCATTTAGTCATTTATCCATTATTTATCCAAATGCATATTTTATTAATTCATTTCATAAATATTTATCGTTTCATTAATCATTAACATATCCATAAATCATTTCATATTCATCCATTTACATAAATAATTTGACTTTGACTATTTGCATGATTATTCATTTGCATTAATCATTAAAATGCATCCATATTTCATTAAATAATTTAAAATTTATAAATCAAATTCCATGGAATTAGCTCAAAATTGCACAATTTGAGCTTCCAAACATGAATCATGGCATAAATCACTCCACTCATTTCTCATTTCTTATTTTCACATTATGCACTCATCTATAAAAACCTCCTCATTCTCACTTTTTGGAGATACACATTTTGATACACATTTTTATTTAAAAAATAAAATTCAATTCTCTTCCACTCATCACAGCTTCTTATTGAACTTATGCTTATAAAAATCTGAGAGCATCAAATGCATAAATCAAGAATCATGGTGAAATAGGAAAACAATGGAGCTGATTTTCCTTTGAACACATTTATTTTAGTTTTTTCATAGTTTTTTTAATTCAAGGGTAAACACTTTTGACCGAGCTATGAACCGATACAACCATTCAACAATACCACCCCAACGGGTTTGAACTTTGGTGGCAAGAACAACAATGCCACCAATAAACCATCACACCATGCCAATACCGGTTTACTTTAAATATATATATATTTTAAGCAGAATCGCGTATTTCTATAAATCAGGCAAGCCGTAAATTTTTAACGCGGATCATACTGGCGCCGACACAATTCTCCGTCGACGGAGACTAGAACTCGCGGACTGCCAGAGCCACAAATGCAATTTTAGCTAACCGAGCTAGGGCCCACTTTTGCATAGTTTAGTTTGCATTTTGCATTTGTATTCATTTGGAAAGGCTTTATTGATGATATGCTGAAATTTTGATTTGAATTTATAGATTAAATCATTTAGCTTCTTCAGTTTTCAGCATAAAACAAATGGTGAACCCGACGTGAACGACTGGATGAATTTTTTTTTCACATTTTGCATGCACACTGATTTGCAGAAAAATTGAAAGAAAATCTGATATGATCTACATTTTGCAGAGCAGCAATTTCTTGACATCTACAGCATATCGATTCTTCACATCTGAAGATGATATATATTTTGCAGGATCAACAACTCCAGATTCCAGATCTGATATGATATACATTGTCTCATTTTGTAGTTGAAAGGAAAAATATGATATCAATTTCTTTGCAGCAAGTTACATTGTGAAAGCATTTCAAAATACAATAAAAACTTGAAATCACCAAAAGAAAAAAACAAAAAAAAACAAAAAAACAAAACAAAAAAACAAAAACAAAAATCATTTGCATAATTTAAAAATGCATTAGTTTTCAGCAATTTATGAGCTTGTAGCAAAAATCCTTGATTTGCATCTGTGAATAATGAATAGCATCCCACAACATTTTATCCTGCAATTTAATTTTGAGTGTTAGATTTTAGTTTTAACATTTAAATTATATTATTAGTTTTTAACATTTAAATTAGATTTTAGTTTTTAGCGTTTAAATTTTAATGTAGAGTTAGCTTTTATTTTTTAAATTAGATTTAGCTTTTGTTTTTAGCTTTTTAACTTTTAATAGCTCTTTCTAAATTAGATTTTTCTTTTTTTAATTTTGATCTTTTTAAATTTAGTTTTATTTTAGAATGTAGATTTAATATAGATTTATTTCAGATTTAATTTAATTTAATCTAGTTTAGATTAATTTTTTAATTTAGATTAATTTTTAGAACTAGATTAATTTTAAGGCTTAGATTAATTTAGATTAGTTTTAATTAACTTAAAATAATTTTTAATTTAGTTTAGAGTTTCAGTTTCTAATTTAATTTAGATTTTTAATTTTTAGATTTACTATTTAATTTAGATTTAATTTAGTCTCTAACTTCTCATTAGTTATATTTTTTTTAATTTAGTCTAGATTTTCAGTTACTCATTTAATTTAGTTTAATTTTTACTAATATAGTTTAGATTTTAGTTTTAGATTTTTTTTTTCTTTTAGTGTACACTTTAAAGTTAGAATTAAATTAAATTTAGATTTTAATTTAGATTGAATTAATTTGATTAGGATTTATGTTAGTGTTCAGTTTGCTTAAATTTTGGTTTTGTGACTAATTTTGTTAATTTGGTTTCTTTTGCTAGGTTCGTTTGTCAAAGAATTGAAAATTAAAACATACGCTTGTCAAAGAAAGAAGACATGAAACTACTAATGAGATTTTGATGCAGGAAGTTTGTCAAAGACATGATTTTGAAACCAATTGTCTTTTAGATGAGAAAACACTTCAATTGGTGCATTAAAAATGAACAATTGTCTTCTTCCACATAGGCTTAACTAGGGGGTCAATGAACATGTGATTGATTCTGTCTAACTATGCTTGAAGGTGGTAGGTGATTATGCTCTCACCTTGTGAAAACTAGGTGATCAGAAAACCAGACCCACCTTATTTTTTGTCACCTTCATGACTTAATAATCAAAGTATCCTCTCCCCTTATGCTTTTGAGTGATCTTGGGTGTAAGAGAAATGGTTATTATTTCTAGAAATGGTCCTGCCTTAAGGGAAGAAGTACTCACCTTAAGGGACGACCTGACCGGTAACAGGCTAAAGCCAAGCTACTTCCAGCCGGGATATAAAATGGGTGCTTGAGGAAAGTTCAAGTACCACGAGTGCAAATGTGTCACACGGACAGAGTAGTACTCCCATAAACCCTGTTGAGCATAACCTCTTTAGGCTGGAGTGCCACCTAATTGGTGATTAATCTCTCGCCCCATGTGTGGCCACTCGAACGGATGCCCTAACTAAACACCTATTGTTTTAGAAGCTAACCATTTTCAGCCATTACTTGGTATAGTGCAGGGTACAGTATCATGCCCGAAGATACTCACTACTGACTCCCTTGAGTAGAGATAGCAGTTCTTGGGAAGTGATGACCCAAGAATTTGAAGTTGGTGTGCTCGAATGGCGTTAATGAGCCGTGGAGGGGAGCCAATGCCACCAAACTTCTAAGCTATCCACTCTTGAGAAGGAAAGGTGTTTAGCACCAATCCAAGGTATATCGGTGGGCTATATCAAGTATACAAACCCTTGGCCTATTAGGATTGTGCTTATATCATGTGCGTTTGCATACACCAAAACATCATGCTTGTCAAGTGTTTTCTGGATTTTCAAATAGTATTCACCACATTCACAAATCTGAACACAGACAATTGACCTCAAACAAACATCACACCTCAAAACATTTCCAAAACCATCAACCAAACATGTCTAACTTCTATCCTCCATATTCATCCTTGACCTATGAATGAAACCAAAGGATTGAATATCTTGACCATCATTTGAAAGAGCTTGAAAAACAACATGAATCCCAAAATTTAAATGAAGTGATGCAATCATCTCATAAGCCTTTATCCTCACCCAAAACTACATCATCCAAGTTCAATGTCCATGAATTTCTGCAAAGGATAAATGAGAAACCTAAATCTATGTCCTCAAACACAAATAATCTTGAGCAATCCTATCATGTCATGCATCTATCTTCATCCCCCATAATTCAAAATAAACCTCATGAGACTTTTACCCAAGTTAACGAATCTATCCAGCCATCCTCTCTCATCATACCATCTCCATCCAATGAGTCATGTCAATCTCTTAGTCCAAAGCATGCTAGCATAGAATCCCCTACACATCAAGATCAAAGTATTCCTTCCACTCCATCCAATGATACCAAAATTCAACAATGCCTTCCAATCTTTGACCAAGATCCCATCTCTCAAGAACCTCACAATGACCCCCTTATCTCTTTTTGTTTCATCCAAGATGATCCCCTTCCATCTCAAGAGAAAAGTATCCTTCAAAGTCCTCCTTCCACCTCATCTAATGAATCCATACCATCTCATGATTCCATCATATCAAATGATCAAGATATGCTTTCCACAAAACCTCAAGATTCCCTTCCTCATCAAGATCAAGATAAACCTCCATTCAAGGATACCCTTTCATTCCATGATGATGTTCATCCTCCTCATGAGAAAGACATGCCTTTCATGCCACTTCATGATGATTCCATATCTAATAAAGAGCAAGCTAATCCATATACTACACCTCATGATCCTTTTCCAAGTCAAGATCAAAGTACCCCATCATCCCCATGTCAAGATCCTATCACCCATCCCAATTCCCCCCATGATTATAATCCTCCACAAGAGTCTATCACCCCTATTCAAGCTATCCATGAACCTCTTACCTATCAAATGGGTTCCCTCACTTTTATCCAAGGTGGTCTACTCGAAGATCTTGTTATTCCTTCCATATCACATCCACCTCATGATAGACTTGCATCTTGTTTCATAAATAATACATACCCCATTGGAAAACGAATGTGTCAAAGTATGAACTACAAAGGAAAAGGATTAGGCCTTCATGAAAAAGGTATCCTAGAACCCCTTTATATCCAAGAAAATCCATATTATCATGGCCTTGGTTATACAGCTCATGCTCAAGACATTGATACCCATCATAAGTCCATAATCCATCAGAATAAACCTAAGTATCCTAGTCCATCAAACCTTCTATCTATCCTAGGTCCTTATCCTAGTTCATCAAACCTTCCATCTATCCTAGGTCCTTATCTTAGTCCATCAAACCTTCCATCTATCCTTAGTCCTTATCATCCAAACCCTAGTTCATCAACCCTTCCATCCATATTGGGGCCCTACATCCCTCCATCTCCTATTCATCAAGAAAAACAAAGGCACACATCCTTGATGCCCTCTCAAAATTATACCTACATTAACCCATCCATAATACCTCCATATCATTCATCTCCATCCACCCATCCCATTGCTCTTGGAAGCAAGTTGGGTGCCAAATGTCAAAAGCTTCCATATCAAAATCCGTATTTATCAAAGGATCAACATGTCTCCTCAAAGAGACATGCAAAAATAAAAGAAGAAAATTGATCCCAAGTCAAAATAAAATCAAAAAGCCACAAAGACCCATCAAGTCAAAATAAAATCCAAAAGGCCACAAAGGCCCATCAAGTCAAAAGAAAAAAAATCAAAGGATAGAAAGGCCCATAAATCAAAAATAAAAAAATCAAAGGCCACAAAGGCCTATAAATCAAAAAGGAAAATTTCAAAAGCCACAAAGGCCCATAAAGCAAAAAGAAGAATCTCAAAGGTCACAAAGGCCCATGAATCAAAAATCAAATTCAAAAGCTATGTGGATTCCTAAAAGTCTCATGGAAGCAATAAAATCTAAATTGGCATCCAAATTTGCTAATCCAAAAGCTTCATCCAATCGTCCATCTAAACACCTATCACTGTCAAACTCCATTTTTCCTCCATCACTCCACCACCCTTCAAGGTGTGTTCCAATGTTGATCTTTCCATCCTTTTCATATAACCATCAACAAGCATTCCAACCTCCTATCCATTATCCAACATTCACCCCCCATTACTCTCCTTTAGTCCAAACCTTTGCATGATTCCTTAGCTTCTCCCATCATACCATTAAAATACCTATGTTTATGATTCTAATCCCCATTACCATGGTTTATTAGAACACATATTTGAGGGATATTAGCTATGAAACTTGATGCTTTATTCCTCCATCCATCTTCCTATCATGCATATATTACCTTCCATTTTCATTTATCCCTATCCATATCTTGTCTTCCATATTCCTCTTGCACTCTACACTTGGGGGAAAGTTTCATCCATCTTGTCATTCATATCCATTATCCTCTTTACGTTCATCCTTTACCTTTCCACCTTTGATCTTGACAAGGTTAAGCATTTTCATGAATGCCATACATCTTATCCTATATACTTTATCCATATCTTCCATGTCATATCCTTCACTTCATCCATATTCCACCATTCTATCTAAATGCATCCTTTCTTCCCTTCCTTGGTCTTGATGAGGAATAGGGGAAAAATACTTAGGATTTTTTTCCATATCTTATCGATCTTGATCATCCTATTCATTATTCTTATCCTTTCTTTCTTCCATTCCATATCTCCTAGGTTATCAAAATCCATGTCCCATTCCCTTCCTTTGTTCTTGATAGATTAGGGGAAAAATTACGAATGCATGCTTTGGATTTCCTTTCATATCCTTATGTGCTACCATTCCATCATAGTTCACATCCTTATCATTTATCCATGATTAAATTACCTCCAATGTTGGTCATCATGTCCCTTTGCAACCTTGAATCTTATCATGTGAATCATATTTAAGCCTAGTTGTAAAACATTATCCAATCCACATATCTTTTGTCAATAAAACATCAACAATCATCAAACTTATCATACTTAGAGGAATCAGTGATCCTAAGTACTTATCATCATCATGCCTTATGGAATCAATCATTCTTGGCATCCAATCAACCAACCATTATCATCTTTTGACAAAAGATATGTTGCTTGTGTGATATGTTTTGCAATGAATCTTTCATTTTGATCTATCACTTATCCATGGTTGCACTACCTCTAGTGTGGGGCATCTAGTTTCTTCAATCAGCCATATCACATTTCATTTCACTCCATCTTTAAAACTTCAAAAATCCCAAAAAATTGTAAAATGTCCAAAAAATCCAAAAAAATCATAAAATGTCCTAAAATAAATCCAAAATAAAATCATAAAATATCCTGAAATAAATCCCAAAAAAAATCATAAAATGTCCTGAAATAAATCCAAAAAAAAGCATAAAATGTCCTGAAATAAATCCAAAAAAATAAAAAATCATAAAATGTCCTAAAATAAGTCCAAAAAAAAATCATAAAATGTCCTGAAATAAATAAATAAATAAAAATAATGAAATGTTCAAAAAAATCCAAAAAAAAATAGTAAAATGTCTTGAAAAAATCCAAAAAAAATAATGAAATGTCCTGAAAAATCCAAAAAAATCATTAAATATTCCAAAAATCCCCAAAAAATCAAAAAATCCAAAAAATAGTGACACTTTCAGATCACCACACAGCTTTGAACTTCAACAAAATCAAAACATACAAGTGTTGACAATCAAGCAAACATTATAACATATATATCAACCCATCTTACAAATCCAACCAAACACATAAACTATAACAAGAATCAGTTCTACATCGAAGCGGGACCCCTGTTTGTTTGTTGATATTTGCTTATTTTATGATTTTATCTTTGGTGACATGCCTTTTAGCTTCTCCAGGATGTCTTGGACTAGAGAGGTGAGGATGGGGCATGTTCACTTGTTTTAATTTGTGGATTGTTTCTTATTCATAGGATGACTTGTCTTAGGACATGGTTGCCTAAAACCATCGAGGACCTATGAGTCTACTATGGATGAGAGCATTCCTTGTCTGATAGTGTCTTCCACGCAATAAGTATTCAGGTCATCTAAGGTTCTTATACCTAGATGCTTATACTTCATTACTAAATAAAAAATGCAAACAGTATTTAGGTCATCTAGATGTTCATGTTATCTAGACGCTTATACTAATTTGTGACATAATAAGCTCGATGATGATAAAAGAACATAAAAGGCACAAGAGGCTTCATCACTTTCATTTTCTTCCATCTTTCATTTCTTCATCTACCATTTCTTGCATTTCATTTTCATTCATCTTTCTTGTCGCAGAGAAATCAATCAATTGCTTAACTCACTAATATATGTCTCTTGAATCAAATCTCAAATCAATCGACTTGCTTCTCGAAATCTCATGTCCCCTTAATTCAATCAATCAGTCAATCCATCATTGCAACACCTTGTCTTGCATAAGCATCATTCTAAATCAGCTTAATCAGCTCAACCAGCTTCATTAGCTCATCAACCTAGCTATACTGATCATTTCCATCAATTGTTCAGTTATGCCCATCAACTGTGCATTTTCATCAAATGTACATCACTGCTTTATCACTTGTGCAATATCAGGTATCTAATCATTTTCTAGACATCTATCGAGAGATTAATCTTTTTACAATCTGTTTGATCAATCTCTCGAGGGGGCATATCATCCTTATCATCATCCTTATCAGGATATCCTTGGGGCATGTATCAGTTAATAATCTTTTTTCTTTGAAACAACGTGACAGGCTGCATTGTCTCAAAGAGGGGCAAAATGTAGATGCATAAAAATGTCTTCTTAATCATTTTTATCCATTGCATAATCATATCTCCATAAAACCATTAAAATATTATAAGCATTTATAAGCATTTACTCATAACCATAATCCATTTACATAATCATTTAGTCATTTATCCATTATTTATCCAAATGCATATTTCATTAATTCATTTCATAAATATTTATTGTTTCATTAATCATTAACATATCCATAAATCATTTCATATTCATCCATTTACATAGGCAACGCTTATCTTATTTTCCTATTAATTAGACCTAAAGAGTACATTCATAGAAAATGAAGTTAAAATTGATTAAATTCTGCTTAAATTTGAACTTTCCCTCAAGGGGACTCCATTAGCCCAAGGTGGTGAATGGGTCCCACTACTACTGTTTGAAAGTGGGTTGTCAGGTATGATGCTATTAAATGTTGTTTGTCAGATTTTGTGTGATTTCACATGTGAAACAGGGCTATAAATGTTGTTTTGAAGGGGAAATGATGTGAAGGGCTCAAAAGTGGGTCTAATTATGCGTGAAATTGTCTCTTTTCTCAAGAGGGTCCAATTTTCTATGGCACAAAGTTTTATAGAGGTAAGATCATTTCATAGTCTAGCAAGTTTTTACAAATTTTTTATTAAGAATTTTAGTAGTATTTGTGCACCTCTAACTAGAGCAATGAGAGGGGATAAAAAGGATTTTAAATGTACAATAGGAGCAGCAAAGATTTTTTATATGTTGAAGAAGAAATTCATAGAGCAACCTATTTTGGTACTTCCAGATCTCAATAAGGTATTTCAAGTAGATTGTGATGCTAGTGGCACTGCCATAGGAGTTTTTTTGAGTCAAGAAGGTAATCATGTTGCCTATTTTAGTGAGAAGTTGAATGATGCTATGAAGAAGTATTCTATCTATGATCAGGAGTTTTATGCTATAGTTTAGGATTTGAAGAAATGGAGACACTATGTGTGTTCCAAAAGAATTTGTTGTATATACTGATCACCGGACTTTGCAGTATCTTAATAGTCAAGGAAAGTTAAATCAAAGGCACTTAAAATGGGTTGAGTTTTTGCAGAGTTATACTTTTATTTTGAAGCACGGGAGTGGAAGGTCAAAAAGAGTTACAAATTCCTTAAGTAGAAGGAAAAAATTGTTGATAGAGATGAATATAGAGGTTGTTGGGTTCAATGAACTCAAGAGTTTGTATCCTGAAGAACAAAACTTTGTAGAAGCTTGGAAGGTTGGTTTGGAACCTGTTACATTGGATAGGAAAAGATGGTTGGAATTCTTAATCCAATATGGGATGTTGTTTAGAGGAAGCCAATTATACATTCCTAGGAGTTCTGTGAAAGAGAATCTAATCAAGGACAAGCATAGTGGAGGATTGGATGGAAATTTCAGTCGAGATAAGACCATTGCTCTTGTTAATAAGAATTATTGCTGGTCATAGTTACAACAAGATGTGAAGAATTTTGTACAAAATTTTAGAGTATGTCAGATGGTGAAGGGAACAAGTCAGAATATTGGATTGTATCAGCCATTACCTGTACCTGAGAGGCCATGGGAGGACATTAGCATGGATTTTGTTCTTGGCTTGCCAAGGACATAGAGAGGGCATGATTCCATATTTTTGTGGTGGATAGATTTTCAAAGATGACACATTTCATTTTGTGTCATAAGACCAGTGATGCTATTCATATTGTAGAGTTGTTTTTCATAGAGATGGTGAGACTACATGGTCTACTAAAGAGTTTAGTTTCATAAAGAGATACCAAATTTGTTGGTTATTTCTAGAGGACATTATGGAAGAAGTTGAAGACATAATTGAAGTTTAGTTTTGCACACCATCTACAAATTGATGGACAAATAGAGGTGGTGAATAGGAGTTTGGGTAACCTACTAAGATTCTTAGTAGGAGATAAACCCAATGGATGAGATTTGATTATGCCATAGGCATAATTTTCTTACAACAATTTTGTCAATAGGAGCACTAGTAAATAACCATTCTGGATTATGTATGGGAGTAGTCTGAGAACTAATTTTGAAATGAGAAAGATAAATAAGGGAGAGAAGAGTAGTGTTGAGGCTAAAATTTTTGTTGAGTGCCTGAAGAGTTTGCATGAAGAGGTGAAGAAACATATCAATAAGATGAAATCACAATATAAGGCTAAGGAAGATAAAAAAAGGAGGTATAAGGAGTTTCAAATAGGATATGAAGTCATGGTTCATTTGTGAAAGGATAGGTTTCTATTCTACATACAATAAGTTAAAGATGAATAAGTTTCCATGCAAGATCCCAAGAAGCGATATTCCACCTGTTTCTATAGATATTCCACTGTGCTTCTATTATTTTTCATTAATTCCCTTATGTACAAATGAAAATGACACTTTTTATTATCTTTTTACATGTACCATTTTGCAAATTACCTTGGTGCAAAGTGATCTATGATGCCGAGTAAATGAGCTTACAAGCCTCCTAGACTAGATTTTGTTCACAATGAGGTGGAATGAGGCACACTTTGTCACATGGTGAGTAGATTCTATTATGATTTTTCTTTGTTTTCATACATTTACTCTACTTTTTCTTCAATTTTCAATAGTTTTTTAGGACCCTAGAAAATATTGGCACAAATCATCCATCTTTGTTGCAAAGAATCCATTGCTAGCACAAAGTGTCCCACATTGGTGCAAATTGTCCTAGTATCCCCAGAGAGGAGAGATGCACCTCCTACCAGAGTCATTAGAGCACATGTGATAGCCACATCAAAGATTTTCACTCATGAGCATGGAGAGGCCAGCGATAGTGGGCCATCCACACTCCCCACATAGAGGGGGACCACCATTATATGGTTAAACCTTGAGAGGCGGACTGGAGATCCAAGTGATGATCTGATATTCATGTTCTTTCATTATGCTCTTATCTTTATGTATATGATTTATATATGATGATGTGTACTGATGCCTATTATTCATGATTTATATCTTGCAGGGTCCACATGAGAGTGGCATGAGCTCTACCAACGAGTGACCATTGACATAGTCCCTCCACTGTGTGCAAAAGATGATACACTTCAAGAGTACATTCCCCCACCATCTACAGGGAAATATGTATACCTCTTCATGTTAGTAGCAAGATTAGGCATGGCATATGAGAGTGCCACTAGTTGTGCTGATCAACTTCTAGAAGAGATTTTAGAACTCTAAGAATTTTGAGGTCCTATTGACAACTGGACAAATGACTCCCTATGAGTAGAGATCTTGAGGCTATAGGAGGATATTTCTAGGGTACATTCAAACAAAGAGAGGATAGATTGAGTGAACATCAAGGAACTAATATGGGACGTGAGAGTAGTTGGACTAGCAGAGGGCCTACAAGAATCCACGAGCAAGTCAAAATCACATTCTATTGTATCATGATGACCATGAGCACCACCAGCCCCTGAGGGGTCTAGTAGTCATAGACCCTATTAGCATTGTATTCTTTGATATGTGTACTTGAAATTTTGATGATATATATGATATATGATCGTTGATGTTTATGTTTTTATGATCTTATTTTGAATTAAATGTCAATTCGATTTATTAAATATCCTTTGTAAGAATGTCTAATAAATATCTCCATGATTTAATGTTTATGTGATCTAATTAAAACATTTTCAGTTTATATTAGATAATACATTGTGATGAGGTATTATATGTTAACTTAAATGCACCTATGATCTAATAACATTAAATGCATATAAGGAACAAAATTAATATAACACACAAGATTTTCTTTTGAATAGTATGGAAACTAAAGCAATAATTAAAACTAATTAAACAATCACTTTAGACTCTAAGAAAGACTAATATCATTTTTCAAAGAATAAAGCATTGAGAGATAAAATAGAACACCATCTACCTAATCTAACAACATTGCTTTAACACACTATTCAAAAAGATGGGATGTTATGCATAGTATCAATGTAAACGTGTGGCATTGATAAGCTATTTTAGAGGTGTACCATACATTTCTATTAATGTGTATGTTGTTGATCCATAGTTTTCTTTGATTACATAAGGTAGTAACCAATTAAGGTTGAATTTTCCTTTTTTGTTTGGAAGAGCATTGACATTACGATGATTTTCGTATAACACCAAGTCATCTTTATTCAATGCACGAGGGATGAAATTATCATTATAACTACATTGCATTCTTTTAGAATAAGCTTGGAGATGATCAAGAGCATTGATACATTGTTCTTCAGGCCTTTTAAGTTTATGCAATTATTTCTCTTTATAAGTAGTGTCGTCGATAAGCCCTCTAAGAGCAATTCACAATGAAGGAATCTCTAACTCGAAAGGAATTATTGCTTTAGCACCATAAACAAGGTTATAGGGAGTGTTTCCAGTTGATGTTCTAATACTTGTACAATATGCCGACAATGCATAAGTTAGTTGAGTATACCAATCTTTGTTATGTTTACTCATTTTTTTTGTAGAATTTTCTCAAGAGTCTTGTTAGTTGATTTTGCTTTTCCATTTGATTTAGGGTAATATGGCATCAAAAAGCGATGTTGAATATGAAAGTTTCAATGAATTTCTTGCATCATTGTTCTTAAATGGAGACACATTGCATCCAGGAAATCAATCACGAAGGGAGACCAAAACAACAATAATTTGTTCAATAGCGAGCAGCATATTGCATCAGCTATCGTGAAACAAAGAGGAATAAATTCTACCAATTTTGTAAAATAATTAGTTATAGTAATGATAAATGTATGTACAATGGAAGAGGGTGGTCATATTTTTCCAATAAGATACAAACCCCAAATCGAGAATGGCCAAATAGGAACTTGGGTGTGAAGCTCAAAAGTAGGAGCATGAATCAAATTGTTATGTTCTTGAAATTTATGACATTTCTTTACATACTCAAAGCAATATTGTTCCATGTGTCTTTAATACTATCCTATATGAACCAATTTTTGAACTAACAATCTTCCTCCAAAATCTCCCCCACATAAGCTTTTATGGAGCTTCATCAAGGTAGGGTTTGGAGTATTTTTAAAGGAGCATCTAAGTAAAATACCATTAAATGATCCTTTGCTAACACATCCACAAGAATTGCCACTTAGATGTTATTTTTTGAAGTCGAGCTCCCAAGTGTTTGTTTTGCTAGTTAAAACTAGGAGAGAAATTTTTCATCTTTTAAATAGTTGAATATTGTTGTGTACCATTTTCTAGAGTTTGTCGTATTGATTAATAATACTTTGCTTTTTTCATCTATCCATGGTTTAGGAATCATTTGGATTGTTAATGTGAAGTCAGCAAAAGGATCTTTAGGAGACACAAGGGAAGTGACACTTTTCATTACATCTGCATGTCAATTATCCTTTTGTGGTATATTGTTGATTATATATTATTCAAATTTATCTAATAATTTCATCGTGAGGTTTTTGTATTGAATGATCTTATCATGATTTTCTTGAGATTAACCATTTATTTGTTGAATGACTAATAGGGAATCACCAAATATAGATTTTTTTTTAATTTCTAATGCTAATGTTGCACATATACCAGCTATTAAAGCTTCATACTTTGTAGTGTCATTTTTACATATGAAGTTTAAATAGAAAGATAATGGAATAGGCTTACCTAACAGAGGAATTAATATAACCCCTAGTCTAGAGCCAGTTCGACACTTAGAACCGTCAAAATACAATTTCCATGTTTCTTTTTCTTTTTCAATATTCAACACATTCTCATCAGGGAATGAGTCCATATTAGGTAACGCTAAGGGAGAGGGAGTGTCAATTAATTGGTCAGTCAAGGATTTTCCTTTGATTTCCTTTTGAGAGACAAATTTAAGGTCAAAATAATTTAGCAACATTACTCACTTAGCTAACCATCCCGATAAATCCGTTTTAGCAAAAAGGTGTTAAAGGATCGAATTCCATCATCACATGTTTTTTTTATTTTAATAAGTAGTGCCTCAATTTACTAGTAGAAAATATAAGAGCCAAACATTTTTTTTAATCGTTGTATATCATGTCTCATAATCAATTAATGTTTGACTAATGTAATAAATGGTATACTCTCTACCACTATCATCTTGTTGAGCCAACAATACTACAAGAGCATGGGCTAATGCTACTATATAAAGGATAAAAGGTTTGTCTTGCATAGTGGGTTGTAAAATAGGTGGAGTAGAAAGAAAACGTTTCAAACTCTCAAAGGCTTGTTTATAATCCTCATTCCACTTAAACTTAACCTCTTTCTTAAGGATTTGAGTAAAGGGTAATGTTCAGTCTACTAAGGATGCTACAAAAATGATAGATAGCTTGAATTCTTCCTTGTAAAGTATGCAATTGAGAAATTTATTTAGGAGGTGGCATGTTAATCATATCATCAATTTTATTTGTGTCCACCTTAATGTCTTTGTGGGATACTATAAAACCTTAAAAAATTCCACTATGCATTTTCAAAGACACTTTTTTTCGGTTCATTTTGAAATCTCATGTTATATTTGAATTCCACCACCAGGAGATTTTCAAGCATATTTAACATTGTCTTGTTGAGTTAAAGATTCAGCTAGAATATCATCAACATAATCTTCCAAAATATTGTGTATGTAATCATGAAATATCAATGTCATAGCTCTTTGATATGTTGTGCCTGCATTCTTTAATCCAAAAGGCATAATCACCCAACAAAATGTTCCCCAAGTTGTAGTAAATGTTGCATGTAATATTGATCTTGAGGATTGATAAGATTTGATTAGCCATCAGGAAAGAGTAATCATGTGAGGCGACAGCAAGCATTTCCCTTGAAGTAAAATATACTATCATGTAAATATTAGGAAGGGGAAAATCATCTTTTAAATATGCTTTCCTCAAATCATGAAAGTCCATACACATCCTAATATGATTATCAGGTTTTGCAACTGTAGCAATGTTTGAGATCAAAGGAGAATAATCAATAGGTTGTATAAAACCAACTTCAGAACCTCAATCCTAAATGCTTCATAATAAAGGCTATGCTTAGGATTCATCTTTCATATATTTTTTTTTCTTACTGGTTTGGCATTTTCTTCCAGAACCATATTGTGTCACTATCTTTTAACGCTCCATTTTCAAATGTCGAGAATAAGTCAAAGAAAAAGGGCTGCGGGAATTCGTAGCGTAATTTTGTGTATCTTCTTGTTCATGCTTCATCAAAGGCACTTTTCCACTATTCCGAATCCTCTTTCTTTGTGATATGGCAGGTACGGTGATTGTAGCTCTCCCAAAGGAAGTGCATTTTGTCTCAAAATTTTTTGGGGTTATTCTCATCTTTTCATTATTCATCACATTAATTTTGCTGCTTTATCCACTTGTTTAGCACTAACCATAACACAAGTGACTCATTTTTTCTTAGGGAAATTAAATGACTTATCATAAACTCCTAACATTTCATTCAAATCTTCCTCATCTTCAAAGTATTCCAATGATTCTTCACATGTTGTATCAATCAATTTAGGATGCTTCAAAGCAAGATTTGTCTTAGGGGAGTTACACATGACAGTGTTGATGTTGAGCGAGGGTCTTTTCATTGTGTGTGTTATCTTAGAAGGACAATATTGAAGACCAATTTTTGTTTCTTTTGTGTTAGGCTCTATAGGAACATGAATGCCTTATTCTTTTCTTCCACATCATTTTCCACTATAACCAAGTTGTTTCACGAGCACATAACCTCTTCCATAAAGTTTCTCCATCTCTTTCAAATTTGGTGGTTGTTGGTAGTCTATCTCATAAAATTTCATTGTATAACTTGGGTCTTTTAGTAGAGTGTATGAAGTAGATGCTTGTGAGGTTTCCTTCTAATTTTGCATTACCATTATCATTGGCTCTTTTTTCTTTTTGGTTTCGTTCATTGTAATTTTTTATTCTGCCATGAAATTTGGTGTGAAATATAAGGAAACCCAATAATCTTCTAATAATTTAGTGACTTCCTCAATGTTATTCTCTTGTTCTTCTTCCTTTGTGATTTCCAATTTTATGATTGATATTGAAATGTTTTCATAGGACTTTATTTTCCTTTCTTGGTATGCAAACAACTTTCAAGTTCAGGGTCGGCCTTGAATGCATAATTTTTTTTTATTATAGATATACTTCATGAAACGGTGAAGGGTTGAAGGAACAACATTAATTTCATGAATCCAAGTTCTCCCCCAGAGGATATTGTAAGAAATATCATGAGGCATAACATGGACCGAGGTTTGTAATGTTACCTTCCTGACTTAAATAGGTAATGTGATGACTCCAAGCAGTTATTTTCCTCTATTGTCAAACTCATTGATAGACAAAGAATCAGTGACTATGTCTCTCCTATCCATATCTATCTTTTCCAAAAGGATCACACTACACACATTAAGGGCCGAACCATTATCCAAAAGATTTATCTTTATCCCAATTTTATTAACATTGGCTATTATCATGATTGCTTCATTTCATTTTTGAACTTCTAAGGAGGGTAACTCTTTTTGGTGAAAAACAATATCTAAATTAACCTCATTCATTCCTTGAACTAGTATTTCCACATCGTTTGAATTCATATTAGGAAGAATCATAACTTGTTGCAAGGTTGTTTGAAGCATACTATGGTAATTTGGTGAAGATTGAATAGGATCCCATAGGGATATCTTAGTGGGTGTATTCTTAAGTTTTTCAACAAGATCATATTCCTT
>VDFB02221861.1:0-14183 GCA_007258455.2 Sequoia sempervirens | reverse complement strand
GGTAATGACATAGTCAGTGGTCCTTCAAGTCTTTTTCCACTTGTATTATTACTTAAATTATAACCACACCCCTTTTGATATTTTTGAAAGGCCTAAACCTCGTTAGTTTCACCTTTGGGCACATTAGATCATCTTGATAGGGAAAACTATATGTTTCTAGCATCATATTTGAATCATCCTCACAAGAGTAAGTATTTCTATCGAAGGTTTTCCTAAGTTCTAAACACATATAGCTATCTAAAACTAAGGTAGAATCATATCCCACAAGAACTATCTCATTACCCTATGACACACTAGACTTGAATTATTCATTGTTGAATGTTGTTGTTAGGAAGATGTCAGATACAGTCTTAAATTATGGACAGTCTATTTCTACATGGGCATTGGTGTTATGAATTCTACACTAGTTATTTAATGTATTTTTTTCTAAATTAACCTTTGATGCTTGTTTATTATTCAAAGGATTTATATTGTCCAAAGAAGATACTATTACACCATTATTAGGTCTTGTATTCCATAGTCTAGGTGGTCTAAGAGTGTTGTACGTGGGTGCTGCAACAATAATGGTTTACACTTTCTGGGAGATCCTGATTTTTGTTGAAATCACATACTTTTAGAAAATATAATGATTTAAGACTTGAAAAGTTCCATTTAAAGGATTCCAATTGAATATGGTTTGATCAAATCACCTTAGACCAAGTCCCCTTGGATAGAACCTCGTTAGTTTTAAATCATATCTATAAATGAGTCTCCTTTACACCTATCAAAATGTTGATAAAAAACCACTTTTGATTTACCTTTTAGGGGATCAAATGAATTCATTTAATTTTTTTTTTTAAGTATGTGTCCTTATTATAAGCTTTCCAAAAGTACATAATTTTAATTAAATTAAATTTGATTATTGTATTTATTTTTATTTCTTATGAATGTAGGTTTTCACCTAAAAATCAAGCTCGCTATGCACATGTGGAAAAATAGAATATTGACAAAAAAAATAATTGAAAAAATATGAGTGCACTAGGGATATTGGAGTCCTTGATCCAACAAAAAGAATTTTGATACATACAAAAAAAAGTCACTGCTATATGGTCGTGATTATGTCTAAATTGTAATTAGTTTGATCTAAAAAGTTGATTAAAGAAAAATATTCAATAAAAATATATAAACTAAGTGGAAGTGCTTAATTAGATACTGGAGTTACAAATCTAAATTAAAGAATTATAATTTATCCTTCATGTAAGTGCTATGCTATAATAAAGGAGTGTCACTCTTTAAAAATGTTGTTTCCCTCGAAAACTAGTTTTCATGGGAGATGGAAAAAGAAGTGCAATATCATTCCAATTTTTTTGAAAAAGATATATTTAGAATCTACAGAAAAAATTTCATGAAACTCTAGTTTGCATCATCTTCAAATTCCTCACAGTTTAGCCGCTATAGGTGTCTGAAAGTGAAGATTTAGTTAAAAAAATTATTTCAGTGTCCAGTTTGGCCAAAAATTGTAAATCACTATTGTGGGATCACCCACGTCCTATTTTTTTGATTCTAATTGCTACTTTGTGTGTAAAGGCATTGATTCCTTAACTGAGTAGCCTCTGTAGTCAATCTTTTCAACTAAGCAGTTATCTCCTTTATGTATTCCTTATCCTCTATGCTTAAAGGAGTTGATTGTCTTGTGCTTCGCTGAAAAATGATTTCCATTAGGATTTAACTCTGTAATAGTAGGTCCAGGATACATTATCATCGATTGATTAAGCATGGAAGTATAGTAATTAAGAGCTCAATTTATCCTATGCATTTGGTTGTTATTAACCAAACTTCCTATGTCATTTATTGGTCCATGACTAACTTGTTTCATCTCACAATTAATACTCATTGCTTCAGCATAAGCTTCAAGTAAAGTTATGAGTGGTATCATTTTTCTCTTTACAAACATTGCGGTCAAGGGGTCCAAAACGACATAATAAACTACAATAGCGACTAATTCATCTATGATGTAGGAGCACCTATACCCTATTGTCAACCTTGGATTATTTGAATTTGATCATCTATTGAGTTAGGTGTGATATAGGTGTGTTATGTGTCTATTTATGTTCAATAAGGTCTTTAAGGACCATTTGGTGTCTCATTGATTCATTCTTGTAAACAAGGTTACATATGAGAAGCAATTGTCAATGATGACAAAGAAGGGTCTAAGTAGGTTCAAGATGCTTTTTGTGTATTAGGTCATGTGTTAGGATTCCATAAGGTCTAAATAGACCATCATAAGTGTTGGTATGTGGCGACCGATCATGCTATAATCGTGAGCAGCCCATGGTATACCATACATCCTAGCCCCCCGGCCCCAGCATAGAGTTCGGGCTGGACCGGGCTCCCCAAGCGGGGTTTGGGGGCAGCCCTCGAGAAAAATTCTTTTCCTTTTCGCGATCAGAAGAAAATCCAATTTTGTGGTAGAACCCTAAACCCAGCCAAGCTTGTTAAAAAGGGGTTCGTATGGGTATTACAGGATGATGAAAAACGCGATTATTCGCAAGATTGTAATAAGTTTTACACTAGATAATAAAAGTATTGGATGGCTGTGGTTTGGTGGATGTAGCCCGAATTGGGCAACCACGCAAATCTTGTGTTATGATTTATTCGTGTGTTTTAGTTTCTAATTTATTAATTAAATCTGCATTTAATTGTTAGATATATGTCATATCTAACCTGGATCAATAAGTGCTTCAATGTATTTAAGTGTTTTGGAGGGTCAAAAGGTATAAACATTGCAATGTATGGAAGTATGTGGTAACAAAACTTGTAAAAGGTGTGTTTATGACCTCCAACGGTCATTAGTGTTTTAACAATTAGTTGCAAGGTAGTTGGATGTTGGGATGAGATGAAGAAGCCTTTAAATGGCATGAAGTCACCTAATGTAATGTTGATTTTAGAGTTTTTGTGAAGAAAATACATTGAATTCTCAGAGTTAGCAGCAAATTTCCTATGTTTTCTGACTTTTCCAGACTTGTACGGTAATGTACAGTCTTTGTATTGTGAAAATATATTTTGAATGATGTAATGGCATGTTTCTTCTATGTTTTTCATCAAGTTTGAAGGTTTAACAAGGATTTTGAAGCATTTTATAGTCAATTTTCTATGACAGGTTGAAATACCCTATTTTGAGGGTTTGTGACAAAACTTGTGTTCTAAAGGGCCCTTACACCAACTGTACCTATTGTGACTCATGTAAGGGGCCCTATGGAGTCTGATTAGATGGTAGGTTGCATGATTAAAGTGTTGGGAAAGAAATAAGGGAGATAAACCTGTTGTTCCTATGAGTTTTGGTGTAGAAAATGCATGTGAATGAGGGCTTTAGCCTAGGGTTTGGTAGAATATATATGGGAGGTCATGTATTTTGAACTTTTAAGAATGCACATGGCTATTGGACAGTGTTAAATTTTATTCTAGGGTCTAGGAGGTTTTGGAAGTATCATATTCAATAAACCCTCATGAACAATGCATGAAATAAGGGTTTTTCAGGTTTGGCATCAAAGTGTATGTACCAGTGGAATCCAATAGTGGATTTGGAGGTTTGGGAACATAAGAAATACTGACCCAAGTTTTCATGAGCCTGTGATAAGTTTAAGAACATGATGCTTTGTAATTTAGGCCTAATTAGCCTTATTAGGTCAGCGTAGAAGTGGTGATTTTTGGGAATTGGTCCAAAGGAATTGTATCTGATCTTGAGATATGTGTTGCAACTCTAAAATGGGTGTCTAAAATAATCATGTTTTTTTCTAGTGTTTTTGGAGAACATTTGAGTTAATAGCCAAAAACTAAGTTTACACTACTACTAGGATGCAAGGGGTGAAAGTGTGAAATCATGCTTCTGTTGGTTGTCAAACTTTGTGAGTTGTTTAGTCTGATAAAATAAGTTATTTTAATATTGTTAGATGCCTCTTAAAGGTAGGTTTCCAATTTTATTGGGTTTGAGCCTCCCAGGTCTGCATCAAAGTGGTATCAGAGCTTCAGGGAAAGGATTCCTTGTTGGTAATTTTATTGGTTTTTGTAGGGTTTGAAGGAAGTTGATTGAAGAAGATGCCTCCTAAGAACATTTGGGATGCTAGGGAGTTGCAAGATCTGAAAGAGAAGCATGCTAAACTTTTAGAATCTCACAATGCAGTGTTGGAAAGGCTTGCAACCTTGGAGACAAAGAAAAGGAGAGATGTTGAGGAAGAGAGTGAATCAGAAGAAGATGAAGAAGACTATGAAGATGTTGATGAAGACCTAGATCCTAAAGATCAAAGGATGGTAAAGCTTCTCAAGGCAGTAAAAGGTGGTACTCATAAGGTAAAAGTTGATCTTCCTATTTATGGTGGTAATATTAATGAAGAGGAATTACTTGATTGTATAACTTCTATGGATAACTATTTTGAAAGTGAGGATGTTCCAAAAGAAAAGATGGTGAAGGTTGCAAAAACAAAGATAAAGGGACATGCTCTTCTTTTGTGGGATTATGAACAAATAGAGTGGGGGAGACAAGGAAAATCAAGAATCACTTCTTGGGACAAGATGGTGCAAAAGTTGAAGGGTAAGTTTCTTCCAAAGGATCATGAGGTTCAATTGTATAAAAAATTGCAAGGTTTGAAACAAAAAGAACTAAATGTTAAAGCCTACACTGATGGATTTTACAAATTAAGTATAAGATCTAGGAAGGATGAGGAAGAGGCTGAGAAGGTAGCTAGATATCTAGGTGGTTTAAGGTTTAATAGTCAAGATGAACTTGTGGTTGCTAACCCCATATCTGTGGAAGAATGTTTTCAACTAGGAATCAGGGTGGAGGAGAAACTTAAAAGGACACAATAGAAGGAATTAAGAGGAAGAGGTTGTACTTCTAGGGGTAGAGGCACCTTTTCAACACAAAGCAGATCCAAAGAAGGTCAAGAAGATGTTGGGAAAGGCAAAGAACAAGGGATTGAGTTTAGAGGTGGATGGAGAGGTGGAAGAGCCAATCATAGAGGAAGAGATTCAAATGAATTTGTAGGAAGATTCTACAAATGTGGTGAGTTTGGTCACCCTTCCTTCAAGTGTCCTGACAAGTTTAGTGTTGTTGCACACGGAAGTGAAAGAAAAGGTGATAAAAGAGTTCAATTTGTGCAAGGGGATGAAGAAGAGAGTGTTAATTCATCAAGTAGACCTACAGATCCAGAGGCAGGAGAATCACTCATGATGAGGACCTTGTTTCAAGCACAAAAAGAAGAAAATTTAAGCCAAAGAAGGAGCCTATTCAGAACCTTGTGCAAATGTAAAGGTAAAGTGTGTCAAGTTGTAATTGATTCTGGTTCTCAAGATAACATGGTGTCTAGGGAGATGGTAGATAAGTTGAGTCTAGAAAATATTCCTCATGTATCACCCTACAAAGTTTCTTGGGTGAATGATAGTCAAACCTTAGTGGTGGATGAACAAGCCTATGTAGATTTCCAGATAGGGGAGTACAAGGATAGAGTTTTATGTGACATAGTGAGAATGGATTGTTTCCATCTTCTCTTGGGAAGGCCATGGAAATTTGATAGGAAGTCTATGTATGATGGTTGGGAAAACACCTACACCATTTGGAAGGATAATCAAAGTTTCAAGCTAACTCCTTTGTGGGGAAAAGAGAAGGACAAGGGAAAAACTAAGGTGGTGATCTTTGGAAAAAAGGAACCTATAAAGCTTGAGGATGGTAACAATAACTCATTTTATGTTTTGGAGTAGAGTTATGGTGTTAAGGCAGTAGGAAAGACACCTCCCAATGGTGTTAGGACAATGGAAAGCTTATTCTTGCAAAAGGAATAGAAAGCCATTATTCTTAGGTTTGATTTAGGCAAGGTAAATGCTGATAAGTTTGCAGGGCAATATGGGAAACAAAGTGGAATGCTTGGAGTAAATTTCATGGAGCAAGGTCTGATGAATGGGACTATTTTATGTCCTTTGGTGAGTCAAAAAGGAGGAGGTACAGATGCAAAGGTTGTGAAATCAAGAGTACAAAAGTCTGATAGAGTACAAAGGTTTGATGGGACAGTGATAAGAGAGGTTAGAGGGACAGTGAAGAAAAAACAAGAAGAATAGGGCAGTGAGAAAAATTGTAAGCAAGGAAGAGACTTATGAAATAATTCAGTACATGAGACTACTAACTCTTGTTTGCATGCAGGTACAAGTGCAGGGAAACTAAAAAATTTAGGACAAAGGATGAGAGGAAAAACATCAGGTCTGAATACAAATGCACATTCGCTTTTAAGTGTAAACCCAATCCATAGTACAGATAAATTTTCAAAAGCACAAAGCATGCAACAATGGCAAGTGTTCATGAACCAGAGGCACCTGTAGGAAGGGTGGGGGAGTTGGTATCAACCTCCACTCATGAGGCATGAGTCTTTTCTTGTGGGGGTGTATGGTGCAGGAGCACCTATACCCTATTGTCAACCTTGGATTATTTGAATTTGATCATCTGTTGAGTTAGGGGTGATATAGGTCTGTTATGTGTTTATTTATGTTCAATAAGGTCTTTAAGGACCATTTGGTGTCTCATTGATTCATTCTTGTAAACAAGGTTACATATGAGAAGCAATTGTTAATGATGACAAAGAAGGGTTGAAGTAGGTTCAAGATGCTTTTTGTGTATTAGGTCATGTGTTAGGATTCCATAAGGTATAAATATACCATCATAAGTGTTTTCAATGTATTTAAGTGTTTTGGAGGGTCAAAAGGTATAAACATTTCAATGTATGGAAGTATGTGGTAACAAAACTTGTAAAAGGTGTGTTTATGACCTCCAACGGTCATTAGTGCTTTAAAAATCAGTTGCAAGGTAGTTGGAAATTGGGATGAGATGAAGAAGACTTTAAATGGCATGAAGTCACCTAATGTAATGTTGATTTTGGAGTTTTTGTGAAGAAAATACATTAAATTCTCAGAGTTAGCAGCAAATTTCCTATGTTTTCTGACTTTTCCAGACTTGTACGGTAACGTATAGTCTTTGTATTGTGCAAATATATTTTGAATGATGTAATGGAATGTGTCTTCTATGTTTTTAATCAATTCTAAAGGTTTAACAAGGATTTTGAAGCATTTTATAGTCAATTTTCTGTGATAGGCCGGAATACCCTATTTTGAGGGTTTGTGACAAAACTTGTGTTCTAAAGGGCCCTTACACCAACTTTACCTATTGTGACTCATCTAAGGGTCCCTATGGAGTATTATTATATTGTAGGATGCATGATTAAAGTGTTGGGAAAGAAATAAGGGAGATAAACTTGCTATTCCTGTGAGTTTTGGTGTAGAAAATGCATGTGAATGAGGGCTTTAGCCTAGGGTTTGGTAGAATCTGTATGGGAGGTCATGTATTTTGAACTTTTAAGCATGTAAAAGGCTATTGGATAGTGTTAAGGTTGGTTCTAAGGTTTGGAAGGTTCTGGAAGTATCATATTCAATAAACCCTCATGAATAGTGCATGAAACAAGGGTTTTCAGGTTTGGCATGAAAGTGTTCATACCAGTGGAATCCAATAGTAGTTTTTGAGGTTTGGGAACATAAGGAATGCTTCCCCAAGGGTTCATGAAAAAGTGATAAGTTTAAGAACATGATGCTTTGTAATTTAGGCCTAATTAGCCTAATTAGGTCAGTGTAGAAGTGGTGATTTTGGGGAATTGGTCCAAAGGACTTGTATTTGATCTTGAGATATGTGTTGCAAATCTAAAATGGGTGTCTAAAACCATCATGTTTTTGTCTATTGTTTTAGAGAACATTTGAGTTAATAGCCAAAACTGAGTTTGCACTACTACTAGGATTCAAGGGGTGAAAGTGTGAAATCATGCTTCTGTTGGTTGTCATAATTTGTGAGTTTTTTAGTCTGTTCAAATAAGTTATTTTAATCTTGTTAGATGCCTCTTAAAGGTAGGTTTTGAATTTGATTGGATTTGAGCCTCCTAGGTTTGCATCAATCTACAAGATGAGGATCTTGAAATCTAGAATATGCCTTTTGAAACCTATCATTGAAGTGGGTGTTGCCGCAATACTGTGTCTCACTTTTGGGATTTACTGATTTTTTCTTGAAATCACTAGTTTTAGAAAAAACTAATGATTTAAGTCTTGATAGGCTCCATCTAAAGGGTTTTAATTGAAGAGGGATAGATAAGATTCCCTTAGATCAAACTCCCTTGGATAGAACCCCTATAGGATTAAATCATACCCATAATGAAGTCTCCTTCACAACTATCAAAATGTTGGCAAAAAACCACTTTTTCTTTACCTTTTGAGAGATTAAATAACATCATTTAAAAATTATATTTTTCACGATTGTAGCCCTTGAAACTAGCTTTCAAATAAGTATAGGTTTGATATATTTTCATTTTATCATGTATTTAATTTTCATTTTTTACTAAACATAGTTTTTTCTCAAGCTCTTTATTGTGCAGTAAAGCATTGTAATTTTTTTTCAAAAATACCCATTCTCGAGATATTGATTTCCTTGTTTCACCCAAAAAAGAAAAATTGGATTTCGATATAAACATAAAAATTTAGGTTGTATGACACACATGCATGTCCAAATTATAGTTACAATGACTTCAAAAATTAATTTTAAAAAAAATGCAACAAAAAATTATGAAAAATATCCTTTCCCAGATATTGATGTTGAGAATCTATATTCCAAAAATTAGAATTTAATCCTTTATAGAAAAATAGTTATGTTGTACAACACAAACATTACTTTATGAAAATGTTGTTTTCTATCTAAAACCAGTTATTAAAGGAGATGTTGAAGGATTCATGATTTATTTTAGAAAATTTGAAAATAAAATAAAATTAGAATCTACACACAAATTGCCACAAATCACTAATTCGCATCATCTTCAAATTCTTTATGGTTTAGCTGCTATAGGTCTCAGAAGATGAAGGTTCAGTTAAAAATATTGATGTAAATGTCTATCTTAGGCTAAAAGTGAGACACAATATTGTGATTTAACCCAAGTTTGTTATGAATTCACCTTCATTATGCTTGATATGAGAAAATTGGTGGTAAATTATGGTCGAACTTATAGGTGATCTAAACCTGGAAAGAAATTAATCTTCCATGTTTTTCCATGACTTGATAGAATTATGTGGTAAATTAATGCACCACTGATAAACTTCATCACCTAAGGTATAGGGAAAAATCCTATAGACGACATCTTCATGTTTAACTTTAGCTCTAAAACAAGTGTCCTTGAATATACTCAAATGATCCTCAACATCTTTGTGAAAATAATACTTTGGACACAATTTATCAAGATTTTTAGGAAGATCATGCTACTGTGGAAATTATATTGGTGATTCCACGTTAAAGAAAGTCATAGCAGCAAGAGGTGGTATGAATGGTACTTGAACTCTAGGAGCAACACCTATAGAGTTTGATCTTTGCCTCCGGTTTTCTCTACAAGTATTTAATTCAACTAATTCCACTGAGGATCACTAGACCTAGACCTAGTGACAACTCTTTGACGATCCAATTTTTTCTAGATTAGAAGCAAAGGGCCCTCCTTCTAGTGCCATTTTTTTTTGATGTGGTTGTTATTCACACAACAACATGTAGATGAAGTCTTATTATTCAAACAACAAAACTTGTCTATTTTGAAAGAATCGCCAAATTTGGTTAGGAATTTGGCTATCCCAAGACTTGGGAATGTCAGGTCTTGATGTACTAGGTTCACTCAGAGTTCATTGTGCAATTTTTATTTTAACATAAGGGGGCTACTAGTATTCAAAGTTGCTTCCAATGAATAATCAATCATGTAATAATCCTAACAAATAATGATTGCATCACTTTCAAACTTCAATTAATTCAAATATTTTCAAAATAAACTGTATAATATCAAAGTAAGAAGAAATAAAGCCTAAGAAATTAATGGATCCTGGTTAGTACCCATGCATATACTTGGAAATAGACAAGCTAAAGCATCAAATATTTTGTATTTCACCAGTCACAACTACATACAAAATAGTGCAAGATTTTAAAGAAAAATAACCGTTCACCACTGAGATAGCTTCAAAATGTACCCAACTTTGGCATAGCAAATTGATTATTTTAGTAGGAATGAACAACTTATAGTCATGTAAAATATACGATTTGGAATAACCTTCACTTGCTTTAGCATTATCAATATCTATAGTAAATACAAGTCTTTACACTGAAATTGAACAAAAAAAATGAAGTAAAATAATTTGACGATGTTCCAATTTAAGTTCTACTATTTCAACAAATTATGATCCTCAAAAAATGAGCAACTCACTGCCTTTTATAGAACACAAGGCAGGAGTTCATTAGAAAAGCACATGGCTAGAGAGGAAAAGGAAAATTAACAAAAGACACATGGCACAAAGATACATTCTACACATAAGAAATTCCAACTCGTATCCACTGAGGAAAATATCAAATTTATGTTTCCATCGCTTTGATTTATGTTGAAGATTCCCAAATTCCTAAAGAATCCAGGTAGAAAAGGTATTTGGGCTCCCCCAATCTTCAAAAATGTAGAATCTAATTTGCTAACGATGACCTTCAAAGTTCCCGCATTACTTCCCGTATTGGAAAAAATAGCCGCTATTGAATCTCCTCTACTTTTAGATGAATCCTTTGTTACTTTTTCAAAAAAATCACCTCCTATTGGTATTAGTTTCTAATTCTACACTCCAAAAAATCCACAAAATTTCACTCATTAACCATCCATCATTTAAACTTAAAATAAGATTACCATCTACTCGCTTTTAGTTATTGCTTCAAGTGCGTCTTCTCCCTTCCTAAACCTATATTCACTAAAAGCCACCACAACACTATTCATATCTTCCCTAGGAACATTTTGCGTGAGCTTCCATTGATACTTTCTCGAGCATATCCATCAAACACATTCTTTATTTCGTCATTTCTTTGCAACATGCTTGTTCTGTACCTTCTGTTAACGTTCCTATTTTTCACTACTTCTTCCACTGATTCTTTGTTTAAATGCTAGATAGGGTCATTGATTATTATATCAATTATGGATTTGAATATTTTCACTTCGGCATCATCTTTCCCTAAGCTATCTGGGCTATATATTTGTTGTGTAAGCGTTTCCACGAGCTCCAGATCTTTTTTGATCATCCTGTAAATTTTCTTAATGACCTTTCATTTCCTCTATGCACTGCAGTAAATAGTTTATTTCCCAATTAACTTTGGAACATCTTGTTCCATGACCACCTTTTCTTCTAATAGCTATTGCACCTCCATCTTTTGAATGGCTACCATCCACTGCAACTCCATGTCATTTAATGTTAGGAAGTATTTACAATTGGCCTCTAGGATTTTGGACATCTCAAACTAATAAGATGCTTCTTTAGGTTTCCCTATGGCTTCTCTCATTACTTCTTCACCTTGTTTCATTACATCCCCTACCTAATTTTCAAGCAAATTTTCTTTGTGCCTCATATTTTCAATGGTGTCCACTTCTTCCTTGGACATTATTATTGGGTTAGGAGGCAAATTTGTCAATGATTGGCTAGGCTAAGCCAATGCTCTGAGAAAACTTTGTATTTGAGCTATGCGCTCTTTTAGTTCTTTCTTCTTTTGTTTATCTTTCTTCATTCGGGCAACAGTCGTTTCCAAGCTCATTCTCATTTATTCTATATCTTTCTCTTGCAAAGCATGCCCCAAGTTAATTATTGATATTTGGTAATCTCAGGTCATAAATTCATGTTTATCCTTCTCTCCTACATGAGTGGAAACTTGTACAATATTTCCACCATCTACACTTTCTTTTACTGCATGTCTAACTCTAGCTTTAATCTTAGGTTTTGGTGTTTAATCTACCTCCTACATCATGATTCTGAAGTCCAGTGGTACCAATTGAACTTGCATTGGTGGTTGCAACTATTGAGCTAACTAATCAAAAATGTCCTCACTTGATCCTTCTTCTTTTGGACCCTCTCTCATTACCTAATCTCTCTGCTTGGAGGCTTCTTTTTTTGATATATGATCATCACTCCCCTCCTTTTCAAGGGTGCTTTCATCGTTACCTTTTTCCTAAATTGATTCTTTGCTTACTTCTTCTTCCCTTTGTACATCTTTTGTTCTTCCCCACTTTTCTCTTCCCCTCTGTCCTAATGCATGAGTGTCACATGAGGTTTTGAGACATCAAATTTTCTAGTATCTTCAATTCCTTCATTAACCTTGGTGGGTTCAACCAAATGATCCTCATTTGAGCTTTCTTTTGGTTGAGATTCTAGTAGTTGTTCTTGTGTATTGTCATTTCCAATTCCCAAATGTTGGGATTGGTCTTTGGTCATTTCAACATTTTCTAAGTCTACTAGTTGTATCTCCTCTCCTTCTCTTTCTAGGAGAGTAGGATTTTAAAATTCTTCAACCACTTGCTCCTATTGAATTAGAGGCATTACTTCCATTATTTCTTCCATCACTATTTCTTCCCCTTTAGGGTTATTCTCCTCTTGAAGGTTTGGATATATTCTTTACCTTGAACCTTCAAAAAATATCCTTGGATCCTCCTACTCATGTTCTTCTTTAACAATTGGGGTATATGCTAGTCTCAGTTTTGACTATTGTTTCCCTTGCATCTGCTTTATAATTTTTCCCAACCTTTCCCTTTCTCTCATGGCCTAATCCATTGTTATTGTATGTTCTTCTATAGGAAGTGAGTATATCTCCCCCATAGTCTATCTCATCATAGAAGTTCCCATTAAGGGAGGAGAGGAAAACATGGTTGTGGTTGGTTGAGAGACCGATCCTCTCATCCAAATATATGCTTGTCAATTTTCAATTATCTCCTCTAAAGTTAGATACTCAACTAATGATAGCATGGATGATGATGATACCCCTATGTACTTTCTTAGTAAATTCAACAACACCAGAAATGTAATCAAATCTTTATCAAATAGGATCCTAAAAATCTAAGAATAAACTAAGGTCTGAAATTCTGTGTGAGAAATTCTAAGTCAAAGACGATTTTCAGATTTCTTCTCTTAAGGCTGAATGTACTGATTGCAGAACATTAATAAATTTTGATGTTTGCATATCAAGAGTGGAACTCCTTTTTGTATGTAAGGAGACCCGCCCCCAAGGGATGCGTCTCTTGAGAGGACATGTCTCCACACGTGGAGACACGTCCGCTCAAGGGACGTGTCCCTTTGGGCGTGCGGGTTTCCTTTACAACCGATTATCATTCAGTTAAACATACTTAACACATATACCCCCTCACACATGGCGGATATATATTATATGAATTCCAAATTTTATTCAATGTGTATTTTGAACATCATTTATTTAAATTCGATTTTATACATGCATTATAAAATTCGATTTTACTTATTTTAGAAATATTAAATATGAAGAGCAATTGATCTTATATAAACGATGATGATGCTTATAGAAATCATCGTTTATATCTGACCTAAGCTATCATTCATCAACACTCCCTCTTAGCTAGGGAAGATATTTCAAATCAAAATAAGTGGAGATATCACCTTCACACGTGATATCGAAGATATGATATGTTTTCTCAATGTTGTCAAGTCACATGATATTCTTCATAACACATCTTCATTATGGTATGTGCACTGACATCAAGTCATATGATGTCTACCATAATTCATGGCATATCCACAGATATAAATATCCACCATGATTATCTCTTAAAGATCACAATGATCTTCAGATGATATCAAGTCCCATGATATCCATCAAAGTGTCCAAGAGATACTATCATGACATGTCCACATATATCAAGTCACATGATATCTATCATGATAGTTTATCATTGTAGAGTCGTCACTTTACAATGTCAAATACAAGTGCTCATTATTAGAAAGATCGTCACCTTTCAATAATGTACACAGGAGGAGTAGGCCCATAAAGTCATGGAGTCACACACATGACAAAAGAGTTTACACATTAAACATCTTTATATATTAGTACAATTTTATAAACAATTTGTATTTCAAACATAAATAACAAATTACATTTCAACCATACCAAGTTTCTTCCTGAAGTGCTCTATCTTGATTCGGGAGAGAGGCTTGGTGAGAATGTTTGAAGTTTGATCATTTGTACTGATATACTCCAACTGAATCACTTCTTTCCACCATATGTCGATAGGGCATCTCAATGTGCCTAGATCTATCAAGTGAAAGACACATGATTTACG
>VDFB02221858.1:0-11992 GCA_007258455.2 Sequoia sempervirens | reverse complement strand
AACTTGTATGTAACATTCATTTTAATGATGTGGTATGTTAAGAGGCAAAGAAACCTAACACAAAAACCTTACCTCTATAATGGTGAAAGACAAATGCAATTCACCATGTTTGGTTCAAAATGATTTTGATAAAATCATCATAGTTGAGGTACTTATAATTAAATAAAAGAAACAATAATGAATGAACGAATTCAGAAATTTTGATGACATCTACGAGACCAAACAGTCTAAGGAACCTAGGAGTTAATACCATATATAAGTGTAAGCTTTTTGTGCCATCAGCAGCACTGATTTCTGAGCCCTCCATATTGCTCTAGCATTCTCCAGCACTATGTACCTGTTTCAAAACATAAAAAATACTATGACGGTTGCAGGAACGAAAAGGATATCTGAAGTACAAAAGAAAGAGGGCAGGGAACATCAGATACCTTAGTCTCACCTCCACAATTAACCGTCGCTTGAATTTTAACAGGATACGTTGCCTTACAGCTGAAAAAATACAAGTAACAAAGAAAAAACAGAAAATCAATAACAATGGCCAATAAATTCTAGAAAGAACAGCAGCTATATTAACGCTGAATTGTTGTGAGAATAACAAATAGCAAAGAGAGGAAAGGAAATATTATATCCCCCCTTAAAACTACACACCAGATGGAAAACTGCCGAGGCCTGGAAACTGAAGGCCTTATAAAGGATAGATGATATGCATGCATTGGGACACGTTGTAGCTAGAATATCCACATGTATCAGCTTGTCCACCACTCACAACCCTACCCTTTTTTTCCCACTATACAAAATCAGCCAAACACCCAAGAAGTAAGAACCTACCAATCAGAAAGCAGAAAAACATGAGAAGCAAAATAGTAATTTCTCATAATATTCAGGATATAATTTAGGCAACATGGATAGTTCTCCATGTGAATAGGAAACGAGGTGGAAACTAATACCTGAAGGTGATTACTATAGTCCACTGCTAGGTATTTTGTTGTCACTGTATATATGCTTCATGAACCTTACATGTGATTTTATTCCATCCATTAATTCTTCTACCCCAAAAGTTAGGCTCTGGCTCTTCTTGTTCCTTTACAGTAAACAAAATACTCTAATTAGCCCTTTTGCTACCGATTAGAACTCAAGCATCCTTCCATGTAAGATTGCATTTGCCATTTGTTTTCTTCTACCCCAAAAGTTAGGCTCTGGCTCTTCTTGTTCCTTTACAGTAAACAAAATACTCTAATTAGCCCTTTTGCTACCGATTAGAACTCAAGCATCCTTCCATGTAAGATTGCATTTGCCATTTGATTTCTTCTACCCCAAAAGTTAGGCTCTGGCTCTTCTTGTTCCTTTACAGTAAACAAAATACTCTAGTTAGCCCTTTTGCTACCGATTAGAATTCAAGCATCCTTCCATGCAAGATTGCATTTGTCATTTGTTGCATTCGGTATCACCAGTAATTGCCACAAGAACACTGTCCATCCTTGAAATGATGGAAACGGCTAGAATCCCTCATAACAATCTCTCGTGAAACAATCTTGGAGATGTACTTAGTGGCAGAGTGACAATCACCACACACCCGAAGATTCTTAACTATCCGGAGCGGGGTTCCTGGAGGGGTGTTCAAAAGTCCAAATGCAATTGCCAGCTTCTCACTATGGTGACGAAGAATATACTTCTTTTGCTCTTCATCCACATCATGAAGTACAAATTTTGTATCAGCCACATACCCTGCTGCTTCCATCTTTGCTGACATTGTCTCCAGCATTGCGTAAATTTCCTCTGTTTGTGGGTGTGATCTGTCTCCAACTACAAAAGTGTTCAGTTTGTGATTGATCTCAATCCAGCTGCATCCGGGCTGTTTCTTTACACTCCTCTCTTTCATCAATTTCCGTACCCTTTCGATTCCGTCCCACCTGCCACTTGCTGCATAGATGTTGGACAACTTAACATAATGTGCCGAATTGTTTGGATCCAACTCAATAAGGCGCTCTGCAACATACTCTCCAAGCTCTGTATTGTTATGAATTCTACATGCCCCAAGCAAAGATCCCCAGACTATAGCATTGGGTTTTTCTGGCATTTTGTCAATAAACTTCTTGGCTTCATCCAGATGACCAGCACGACCTAGAAGATCGACCATGCAGCAATAGTGATCCATTGTAGGTGTGATTTTATGATATCGCTTCATGCAATCAAAGTATTGTCTGCCATCGTCCACTAGGCCTGCATGACCACATGCAGATAAAACACCAATAAAAGTTACATAGTCTGGTTTTATACCTTCTTGTTGCATTTGCTCAAAGAATTGAAGAGCCACCTTTCCCTGACCATGCATAGCATACCCTACAATCATTGCATTCCATGAGACATTATTTCTCTTAGGCATTTTATCAAACGCTTTTTGTGCATCCATTATATTTCCACATTTTGCATACATGTCAACAAGGGCACTTCCCACAAAGATGTCTGACTGTAATCCGCTTCTCATAACATCTGCATGGACTTGTTTACCATGCTCTAAAGCTGCTAAGTTGGAACAAGCCGAGAGAACAATGGCAGATGTATCACTGTCTGGCTCCAAACCAGACAAACGCATCCGGCCAAATAGCTTTAGGCTCTCGTCAAAACACTGGTTCTGTGCGTATCCTGCAATCATTGCATTCCATGAAACAAGAGTATGCTCGGGCATTCTTTGAAAGAACTTATAAGCATTCTCCACATACCCATTCTGTGCAAAACCTGCAACCATAGAAGTCCACGAGAACACATCTCGCTCAGGCATTTCATCAAAGAGCTTCATGGCCTCGTCAAAAAATCCATTCTGTGCATACCCAGCAATCATAGTATTCCATGAGACCACATTCCGTTCAGGAATTTCGTCAAATAACTTTTGTGCGTCTTCCACATTCCCACATTTTATATACATGTCGACAAGGGCACTCCCCACAAAGACATTAGATAGAAATCCTCCTCTAATAATCTCCTGATGAATCTCTTTGCCATGTTCCAAAGCTCTCAAGTGGGCACAGGCCGGGAGAACAACAACATAGGTAAAATGACTCGGCCTGATTCCAGATCGCTGCATATTGTAGAACAATGCCAGGGCTTCTTCCCCCCGCCCTTGCCGGGCATAAGCAGAAATCATTACAGTCCAAATAATACCATTTCTTTGAGGCATTTTGTCAAACACATCGCGTGCAGCATCTACCTCACCACATTTAACATACATATCCACAAGAGCACTACCTGCAAACAAATTAGACTCAAACCCATTTTTAGCAATCTCTTTATGAATCTCCTTACCCTCATCCAGAGCTCCCAAGTTGCCGCAAGCAGGCAGAACGCTTGCAAGAGCAAAATGATCCAAATCAATCCCACTCCGTTTCATCTCATAGTACAAATTCAAAGCCTCTTCATCCTGTCTGTGCTTGCAACAAGCCGCAATCATCACAGTCCACGCCACCACATTTCGGTCAAGCATTCCGTCAAACACATTGCGTGCATCCTTCAAATTCCCACATTTGGCATACATATTCAGGATTTTGGTTTCTAATGATGTAAACCCTGCCTGAATTATACGTGCATGGACTAATCTGCCTTCTACAATTGCCTTCTTGTTAACACACCCATGCAAGAGATATGCATACACATCAACATCTGCCGCAATACCTCGATAATCTATAGTCTGTAACAACTTCAAAGCCTCTTCAATTCGGCCCTGATCAGCCAGGATACTGAGTCTCCCAGTTAAGTCATTTTCAAGATGGTTTTCATTGCCATGGACAATTTTTTCTTCCTCTGCTCTTAATGTATATTCATTATGACTCTGCAGGCATTGAGCTTCGGTTTGAACGGTTAAGATGTTTTGCATAACACAACCCTGAATCAGGGGTTTCATAATCTGTCGCACATTTCTAGTGGGAGGTTGGAATCTCTGTGCCATTAACACCCTCGCTGAAGTAATGAAGTCTTAAACGCAATTCCATTACGTTGAAATTTCTGATTGCTGAAGTAATGAAGTCTTAAAGCCAAACCCATTCATTCTTACCACAATAGGAGAGCCTGCAAACCCTGTAGACGGCATTTGATAGAACGGATAAACTCGTGGTCAATTAGGACAGATTACTTCGTAAACGTTCTCAGGATTCACGACGTAGCTTTCTTATGGTGTTTAATCAATGGAGAAAAATCATTTCATTTGTGTTCCTCAAACGGAAATTGATCGCGTAGAGAAAACAATACTCCCAGCGCCCTAAATCATGAGGGAGATAACAGTACTCCCAAGCCACCTGATGGAAACTACGATTACTCTCAGGAAGGTCAGAGGAAATTTTGAAAATGTTAGTTTGATTTCGAATAAGAGGCTCTAGAGGACAATTTTATGAAAAATGGTAAACATGAGTGGCAGCAAGAATATGAAACTTTCCAATCAAGGATAAAACGTTTAGTAATCTGACTAGGTAGTCATTTTTTTTTTAATGTGAGCAAAACACAATATATGAGCAAGAAATTTTTGGATTTGATTGTGTAAATTTTTTTCTCTCTTCACGTTTCGGATCAAACTTCATGATCCATCATGAGGAGAACAAGACAATTCTCTTCTCTTGTCTTGCTCTCTTGATGATGGATTAGGAAGTTTGATCTGAAACATTGAGAGAAAAAAAAACTTACACAATCAAATTCAGAAGTTTCTTGCTCTTACATTATGGACAGTGGAAATCACATGTATACAAAACATAACTTGTCGAAAAGTTGTTGAAGATTGAAAAAGAATGATTTTAAAAAAAAATGCAAAAAATGTCAAAGAAACCCAGAATGTCCATAATTTATTGACCATTCAAAAACCAAACACACCTCTCCAGCCAAAACGTATTCAATTAGATGGTGTAGGAACCCCCGTTGCAAATAAATTTTGGGTCAATGGTGGATGGTCTTTTACCATCTACCTACATGCCAATTTTGAGGTTCTTTATAGTTTTTGATAAAATTATGTGTTGAGTCTCAATTGGACTTAAACCCCAATGATTTTGATATTAGATAATTTCAAGGTGTTGATCATGGCATGCCACAAACATAGTTTAGGGCACATGTTGATCCAAATCTACATGTTCCTTCCTCAACCCATCATTTATCCTTCTTTACCCACTATTTATGCACCTATTCACCAACAAGTAATTGTATCAATATTAGAAGCATTGAGTATGCTCAAGAAACTTAATTGACCAAGCTACCCACATGCCGCCTGAAGTCAATGGTGAAGAGCATGGAGGAGATGGTGTTGATCCTAGCACCACACACACATTGACCATTGCAATATACACCCAACTTTTATCAAAATTATAATCACCCATATTATGGTCCTACTCATGCATCCATGATGCAGAGCTCATCATAGCTAGCTAGAGATAGATAATAATATTTTCATAAGGTCTAGGTTGCTAGGTATGTTCGGTTTGTTTCCCTCCATTTTCAGAAGTTCAAATTTCAAATTTGTGTAAATGTCATGGACGAGGTAAATAAGGCCTTGTAAATGAGTTCTAAAAGTCAAGTTTGAGTGGTTATAAACTAAATAAGCCATAAAGCCTTATCATCATGTAAATGAGGTGGAAAGAGAGCTAGATAGGCATGCTACAAAGGATAGTTATCCGACTTTTCCTTCCTCTAGCATGTTGTTGATCTTCTTTAGGGTTAGCTGAGTGACTTTAAGAGAGGATTTTGATGAGCTAAAATAGATTCAATTAACCTTTTCTTCATAAATCTATGAGAATTATGGATTTAAAGATGTTGTATTCAACACAAATAATGTAAGTGTGTGATTTTTGAGGTGATTTTTGTTCATATTTCCTCAAAACTACCATGTTGTTTTGGACAGACAATAAGCTTGAAGTTGACAAGAGCTATTTGGGTAATCATTTCACCCCTATAAAGGTACACACACTTCAAAAGGCACAAACAAGGCTAACAAAATCTATTTGAAGTCTTGATACTTAGTTTTATGATTTTTAGGCCTAATTATGTATTTTTGGCCTCAAACTAGGGGAAGAGGTTAAATTATGATTCCACCAGCCAAAATTCTCCAAATTTTGGATTCTTCATGCTTACAAGTGTATAGAAAAGTGTGCTAAGTTTCATACCTACCCCACACATGCAGGTGTCTTTTTCATCAAACCCTTGGTCTATAAGCTTCTATAGGGCAATATGACTGCATTTTTTAATTTTTCTTATGTTTTTTGAGTGATAATTTCAAGGTGAATGTTTATAAATGTTAGATATGCTTGTTTACACCTTCCCTGTAAATATTATGGCCTAATCAATCCATTTACCCTCTACTATTACAAAACAGTCCTTAAAAGAAGGCCTAATTTGATTGTAATAGCCCAATTTTTACATATTCCATACAAAACAACCCTAACTAATATTTACATATGTTTAATAAGGGCAAAAAGTGTTTCCAAATGAGGTCTCAAATCAAATTTATTAGGTGTCTAAAGAAAGATGTCAAAAAAGTCTTTGAGAAGGGCTACAAGCTCCTAGGTCACCTACTAAGGGAAATATGGTCTAGGAACATGCTAGAACCCTATTGATGGTTTTGATAGCTTAAGTTAGGTGTATGTATGATGTAAGTGCGGTTATTTAGATTCTGTGAATTATATTATCATGTGTTTGGGATTTTTGCCTTAGTCTAGCCTAGGAAGAAAATAGTCAAACATTGTGAATAGGATCCCTAAGTAAGCTTGACATCATTTGTGGTATTAGATCATGGTAGAAGATTGATATCTCAATTTATTTAAGATCAGTGGAGTAGTTGATCAGTTGGGAACATCAATATTGAGTAAAGAGGGAGTTGTCTAAAGTTGCAACTATGAGAACTAGTCTCAATAAAATACTCATAACTTTCTCATTTATTAATAAAATTGAGAAATTCAAAATGTTATGGAAAGTTGTGAAGAAGCAACATAAAACCCAAAAACTATTATGGAAAATTAATTATAATGAGGGAGAAGTTATATGCAAAATGTGATGTGCAATACGAACTAAAAGTGAGGTGGGTAAGTTTTATAAATTCATATTTAAGATTGTTTGCATATCTAAAGACCTATTTTGTAGATGATCCATCAATCATAGTGGAAAAAAAAATTGTATGAGAAGTAAATTATTTTTCAACCTATTATGGCGTAAAATTGCATCTAGTGCAATTTCCTATAATATTACCTCATTTTAGCCTTATAGTCCCAACAATACAAATTGCCTTGCCTTTCGCATGCATGTGCCTTTTCCATTTTCTGTTGATGAGGGAATTTTTATCGAGGACTCCTGCGCGTCATGTAGATGTTTGTGTGTCATGCTAGCATCCTGACAAGATTCCCGAGTCATTGGATGTTGGAGGCATTACATTCTCTACCACCCTACAAATTGTAATACCCCATGCGAACCTTGATTTCCTAAAAATGTACCCTTACCTCCTAAAAGTGATTTTGAACTTCATTCTATCCATTCTATCAACTCTCTCTCAATTCACCCACTTCCATTCACTCAACGTTTGTTCTTGTTCTTCTCACTTCGCACTCTACAACATTTTGTTGCCTCTACACTATTGTCTATTGCAGATTGTCAAAGCTCAACCCTATCAACGTGGTTGTCTTGCTCTCTTCCTTCCTCCATCATTTTCTCCAAGAACATAGAAAGGAGGGTAACACATCTATTTACATGAATTTTCTTGTTTATAAAATAACATCTACATTGTCTTTGCATTCTATAAGTTGTTTCTATTTCCATTTCTTTATCATTTTCTCCATACTATGGTCTATTGGCTATCCATATAGGTGGAAACACCAAAATGGGGGTTTGACTAAGGAAAACTCCAAAACACAGCCACAACACTTTTATGTTGTCGTGTGTGTAGGTATGCTTTGTTCATGAGGAGCTTGCGGGAGGCTAGACCTTCTATAAGTTTGGTTTCTCCTCCTTATATTTCAAGAGGCATATGTATTTTCAGATAAGTGTGCAAAGGAATTTTAGAGAGCAATTCAAATTTTCAGGGTTTGAAGGAGAGATCAAGTGGATTCAAAGTGTGCTCTAGAAGTTGGATATCTATCCTTTTCTGGTTGGCATTTACATCTAGGTATTCCTGTTTGCATAATCTTTCATTTTTATTGCTATTGATAATTCAAAGGTTGTGAATAGTGTAGATAGAGTGCAAGTTAATTTGAGAAAATATTGAAGAATCAGTCCATTCTCTTGCATCCCTCCTAGAGTGTTGCCCACAAAAGATATGTATGCATCTGTTTGCAGTAAGATAGAGGAAATGTCACCCATCCTATTGAGCTTTCTTTGGAAGAATGAATTGGAAGAGAACCATGATTCCTACAAAGTGTTAGTTGAGAAGAAGTTGGATGTTTGGTAGAAATCCCCTTTGTTCAAGTTCAACAGGAAGCATATTCGAATAGTTTTGAGCAAAATTCATGATGAATCTTTGTGGATTGATGAAGCACATTTGATTACCCGAGAAGCAATCAAAGATGTAACTAGTTTGTTCCTCTGGACCAATTCCCAAATGGAAGGAGGTGATTGAGCAAGGGATAATTGAGGTTACCCGTGCGACTCTTGAAGGGAAAGAGATTAATTTGAGATCAATTGTGGATCTGGTCATTAGGTATTCCACAATGGTCATTGGTCACAAAGTTTGTCTCCCTAGCAATGAACTCATAGTTTCTGCTACTGTTGTACATACTGTTGTTGATATGGTTAAATGAGGTATGGATTATGACCTATGTGAATTCATTTGAATACATCTTTTGAAGAATTTAAAGGAAATCAAGAAGAGTAAGAAGAATACATTCTAGTATGGAAATTTGGTTGTCTGTTTACTCTTTTACTTTTTGAAAGAATTACCGGTAATTTAGGAAGAATAGAATGGTAAAATACATAGCCTATTGCCCATCAAATCAGGAACTTCATGACAAATCTTGGTAATTCAAATGCTCAAGAGGCTGCTCTTGCTACATTCTTTGGAACATTTTAGATGAGGATGAACAGAAGGTCAAGGATTCTAGTAAGTGTTACTGAAAGGTACTCTAGAAATATCAATTTCCTAGTGTTTTCAGATTTTTGTCACATGGAAGCAGTTGAATCAAGGTTGGTATGGATATCTGAGTTAGATTATGAAGTTTCAGAGGATGAAATTGATTATTATGCAAAAATTCTTTTGGAAAGCCCTAAGAATCCCAATGTAGAAAGTACCTCTAGTAGTGCAACCAGAATAGGGAAGAAAAGAAAGAGTGTTGTCAAACAAGAAGTTGCAGAAGGAAGTGAGTTTGAGAGAGCTCAACGTGAGCATGAAAGAATAAACATTCAAGGAGCTTTGGAAGAATTGTAGAAGGTTATTCCTAGTGCTAATTTTGATTCATCTATTTCTATTGTAGAGAATCTCAGAAACATGATTAATTATTTGAAGGTCTACATCTCTGGGTTTGAAGTTCATGTATCAGGTCTGTTGAAGAAAATCTAGAAGATATGAAGGAAAAATGTGCAAATGCACATAGTCGAGTGATGAAGGAATTGGAGAGTGTGTAAGTTTGTGAGGAAGAGGCACAAGAACTACTTTCTTTTTACCTAAATTGGTCTAATAGTACACTAAACATAAGAGATGAGATAAGGAAGAGTGAAAACCGGATAGGAACTCAAGCAGATACATACAAATTGGCAGAAGATAGAGATAATTAGAGGTGGTCCTACATTGTGCAGCTTTAGGATAAATTATTTTCCCTACAAGACCAAAGAACAAAAGCTATTAAGAAGTTTGTGGCACTCTGAGACTTGGTTAAACTTAGACACATTCTTGTTTCTAGTGCTCTTGACAGTATTGGTGAATTATCATAAATTAATCTTAGTCCCAATACTTTAGCAGATGGTATAGAGTCCTTAACTAAGCTTGAATTATTACACAAGACTCTTGTAATTGCAAAAGGATCATGGTAAGAAGAAAAAATCTCGTGGAAGGTCATCTTGGAGAGTCTCAAAGGTTCTTCTTCAGGTTGATTCATTTTTGTGTTCATATCTTTTTGATTATATTTTGATGCATATATACATATATACCAAAACCCATCCTTTTCCATTGATGTCAAAGGGGGAGAGATAGAGGTTGGCACAGGAGAAACATTTTTGAGAAGAATAATTTTGATAGGGGGAGTATTCAATTGTCGTATACTGAAAAATGCTTTTGACATGCATGTTACCATCAATGCCAAAGGGGGAGATTGTTGGAATTATGGAGCCTTGCAACATGAGCATGAAGTATGGATGGTTTGTGTTGGTTGTTCCTATGTTTTCATTGATGTCAACATGGTGACAACTATATCAGAAGTTTACTTGGTTTACCAAAAGTTGTTCTTTGTCGGTAATGTTCTTTTGTGATGAGCTAGTGTGTTGGTATTTGAGTTTGGAATTCACCGCAAGAATATATATGACTCTAATCTCTTAACCATGTTATCATGTCTCATTCAGACAGCTATATGCTGGATCTTGAGATGTTTTGGGTTGTGAGCAAAAAATTTATCTCTGATAGAGTTCAATTTTGTATTTTATTGTGGTTCCTTGCTTAGCATATCAGTGTGGGAGACTTCACATTTTCTTAAGGAGAAAAATTTAATGTTGTGGTTTTAATGGTAGTCTCTATGATGATAGTATGATGAGAAATTGATGTGATCTCAAATTCAGAAGGCATTTGCTTTGAGTATTGTATGTTGGTTTGGAGATTTTGTGAATTAAGTTCTAGTCTTTGGTTCTATCAACGATGTAATTCACTAAGGAGACTAGTTATGCTTTTATGGATGTTAACAGACTTGGTATAATGCACTACATGGATAAATGTTTTTGTAGACATGTAAAATGTACCCATTGACATTGTGCATCTGATCCCTACCACTTAATATCGCTTTCATCCTAAATCATCCTTCGATCTAACCATTTAATCAAATACCCTTATCTGATTAAATTCATCAATATTCCTCTCTTAATTGAATAAATAAGTTATTTAATTAAGTCACCTCTTATCGATTATTAAATTAATCATCTTGATCTAATTATCCTGTTTAATTAAATAATTAATTTTATTTGATTAAATCTCTAAAGTCTATCTATTAAATTAAATAAATTAAAACCTTATTTGGTTTAATCTAATACCATCTCTTTTAATTAAATAAATCAAAATCTTTATTTAATTAATCTCTTATCATATTCCTCTCTTATTTGATTTAAATAAATCCACAAATTTAAGTCAAATAGGTCAAGCATCATTTAACCTCATTAAATTAATTAACATTGATTAATTGAAATTCCCTCTCATGTCCCATCCTCCAAATTTTACCACTGCACATGAAAATAGATTTTAATCATTTATTAAATCTCTATTTTCCTCAAAAAGACATCTTTTGGGAATATTCTCCAAGTTTGAATTCAAAATCCGCTGACATGTACATCCAACAAGGCATTTTTTCCATCTTACATGTCCTTTTCCTTGAGCCAAGTGGCATTCAATGCATTCTTTCTTCCTCTTGCATGTCATTTCCAACAAATCTCGCACCAAAATGCATTTATTGGCACAATCCTCAAAACTTGTACATCCTCCATCCACTCACAAGTTGACAAGTGGCACTTTTCCATTGGCTAATTCTTAGTCCCACATTGCTCTATTTTGGACATTCATCCATCAATATCATCTATAAATAAGAGGCTAATCTCCTCATTTCATCATCCACAATTTGAGTAAACTTACTATGCTCAACTATTTAGCAAATTCCATCCATTATCATTGAATCCTAGTTAGGTTATACAGGTTTTTCCATTGGAGCACTCACCATACTTCATCAAAATGGATCATTCATCAACATTCATCAAGCTTGCATCATAGGAATTGGGAAAGGGCTAATTTTCACATCAAATTGGCACCAATTTCCATGGGATCATGAGTTTGCTAGTTTAATTAGGATTCAATCTC
>VDFB02221855.1:0-20010 GCA_007258455.2 Sequoia sempervirens | reverse complement strand
GAAATCAATTTTATAAAAAATATAACGTGTTAAACGTTTAAATTCAAAAAACAAGACAGGCACTAGTGCCACTTCCAATTATTCAGAATATGACCATTTGGGTCCACCGTAACATAAGCCATCTAAAACTACTGCAATTTAACATCAAATAGTTACAATAAATAGGACCAGATTGTTATGGTACAGAAATACTTTTGATCACTGCCATCCTTGCATTAGGGAGTGACCATGCTCCTGCCCAGGTAGACGTGGTAGTGAATTATTTCTGATAACAATTGATAAAATACACCGATGAGTCTCGTTATCGAGTGAAAAACAATCTAAATGTGCATTTCAAAGCCAAAACACCAGAAGGGTTCGAAGTAAACAGCCAACTCTGGCATCCGGTAAATCTATTGCCAGTAATTCTCTATAGAAGGAAAAATTCTATCATTAAATAATCGGCCATGGAAAATTAATGGCCACCAATTCACAAAGTTTTGAAATATATATTAAAAATACAGGAATTGCTGGTGGTGAATTTTACTTGACGGTGAATTTTCTGTTGGTGAATTTTCCATGGTGATGAATTGATGGTGGTGAATTTTCCTCTGATGAATTACTGGCGATGAATTTTCCAAGAACCGCTGCCACCTCTACGTTTGTTAAGCTCCTACTAATAGAAGAATAGAATAACAGTCATACTACGATTGTTAAGCACCAAATAATGGAAGAATAGAATCTACCCCTGCCATGGTTGCAGAAAGTTTTGCTGCCAACGGCTGGTAGCTATTCCACTTGATAACATCCCAACATTATCGTCGACAGTGCTCTCTACATATCTCCTCCCTTCGGACCTCCTTCCTTCAAAGAGCTGGATCTGTAAAATAGATAATTATTTTCAATGGAATGATAATCTTCCATATTGGACAAAATAAATTTATGGACGTACCATTTTGTGTAGTGCATCATTATCTCTTTGTAACTCATCGTCCTGAGTTATTCCAACAATAAGTCAGTTGAGAGTCAGATCATATATAAAAATGTTACTGCTCAAGGAATTAACAAAGGAAAAACTAGATGTTCATTCAATATTTATACATAAAATCTCAGTTAAAGATTGATTAAGTATTGCTCTTACCCTCCTTTGGAGCTCCTCCACAAGTTGGTTCTGCCACAGCGTCTAACAACAATCAATTAAACTGAAAAACAAAATTCTAAATGCCATAATTGGCATGGAGTGTTAAGTATATTTCCTTAATTTTTGTGTTTACCACCAATTAAATTCCTTCTACATTAATACACCCCTAAAAACGTTAAAAGACCATGGTAGCCACATGAAAAATTCAGAAAAAACTTATATTTCAAAAAATTCAAAATGCAACTTGAAAAAAATTACCTTTCTCACTCTTACTCTATTCATTCCTAGTTGAACCTGGCACTCCAATTGCTCCAAGTCGGTGAAAGACAACGAAGACAGTTCCTGCCCCATTAAAGTCCTAACACGAAAAGTATAATGAAATTATTTTCCCTGAAAGTTGAATCAAATAAGATATAAAACCTCTAAGAAAAAATACTAGGCATGTAGCCAATATAAGCTTACCTAACTATTTTCTCCTTGGACTGTATCTTTTGTATCAATCCTGCGACCTCTTCTGATTTGGATGGTGGCTGCACAATGGTAACAGAATTAAGTGTGATCCCCGATCGAACTATAACAGTAAGCTGGCTAAGGGTTATTTCCTATCCTTGGTTTAATAGGGACACACCAGCATAATTATTTGTTGGACCAATTTGCATTCAAATTTATAAAGAGGGTATATAGAAAACTATTACTACAATTATGAAGCCTATTTTAGAGGTCATAGGTGGAAAAAAATAAAATTGGTTACAATTTTTTTTCAAAACATCACTCTTAACGTATCAACACATCAGGAATAGATGCAAATGTCAAACAGGCGTGTCAAAGAAGGTTGGTTTAAGAATAGAAGAAATCAATGAGGAAAAGCGTCCCGAATACTTAATAAGTTTGGTGAAACATTTTGTTCTCAGTAATTGGATCTAAGATGTTTAAACAACGGTGTCATTGAGGTTGTTGGGCAAGGGCGAGAGGGCTAAGACAATTTTTTGGGTAGTTGTACTAAATTTCATTGTAAAAACATGAGATGAGATGGATCTTAATGTCAATTATGTGTTCGTATATTCTAGAGTATAATATTTTTATTTATTTTAATAATGCTATAATTGTTGGTAGTAAGTCAAATGTGAATCAGAGATGGGTTGGTCTTATAGGGGTTAGTAGTTCAGCTGGTAGAGCACTCCAGTAGCAAATGGAAGGTATTAGGTTTGAATCATAGCTTAAGAAAGAATATGTATGAAAAATCATGTGAAAATGATATTCTTAAAAAGAATTAGAGAAAGTGAAAAAAAAAATGAACAGCTAGAAGGAAGATTGAAGCTGCATGATGAGATCAAAAAGAAGAATGAAGATTTGAAAGAAAACCTAAAGAGGTTAGAAGAGGAAAATAGTTTACAAAAAAGGGAAATATCAACATTGAAATAAGAGAATGATCGATTAGTAGCATGCAATGAATGTCTAAGGTCAAATACATTGGTATGTGTTGTTTCATGTGGCACAAAAGATTTGTGTTGTTCCTTTGATCAAATTATTGATTTGTGTGAAGTTTTTAATAAAGAACATGTGAGGCTAAAACTACAGATTTTGATACTTGTGATGCTAATAACAAAGGTTGGTTTGAAAATCATGAATAAAATGGGTTATGATTGGGAAAACATGGACAAAGAACAAAGGCCTTGGATATTGTAGAAAAGATATCAATCGTGTTATAGATGTTACAAGTAACAAATCATTTCAAAATAGAATGTACACAATGTTCTCATTATCACACAGAAGGACATAAACAAGAAAAGTGTTGAGATTTTCATCCTTGTTCTATTTGTGGATTGAAGAGTCCTTCTAAAAAAACATGTTGGAATAAAGAGTGGAGTTGACAATATAAGAAAGATGTATGCAGATTAATTATGGATGGATTGATGGATCCAATTGGAAAAAGGTTATAAATATGTTCAAAGGTTGTATAAGCTTAAATGTTTGCATGTTAAAAGAAATAATTGTCAAACAAGGTTTGAATATTCAAGTCAAGTGGTTGATGATTGCTTGTTATGATTGACATATTGAAAGGTGTCATGTAATTTGAGACTATGATCCTTCTCTATGTTAGAGAAAGGAAGGGAAAACCTTTTGATATCTCAAGAGGGAGAGAAATGAGTAAATGGATACTATACTTCTACAAAAAGTGTACTAAATGGGTCTATAAGACTAGAGTGATGGTAATCTTGCATAGTGAGTTGTACGAGTTCAGTTTGCAAAACTTCAAGATCATATTGTGAGTCTTAGCATCAAGAGGGACTATGTTGATAAGTGATACATTGTTAGAGTGAGTAATTTATCTATTCACTATACTTAAGTGTACTTAGGTTGATGAGGTTAGACAATATCTTGTCTAACTGACTGTGCAACCTTTAGGCCTCTAGAGGTTACCAAGATATTTGGTAAAACTGCCTCTTCCTTTCCTATATATGCAAGGATTCTTCATTTATACATTTGGGTCGACTAAATACAATATTGGATATTTTTCACTTGTTCTTGTATTTTATCTCCATGCTCTCCATGCTCATTTTCCCATTGACTCGGTCCATCCTCTCTCTACTCATCAATTCCCACATGCCTCCACCTCCTTTGAATCGGTCATCGACCTCAACACTTGGTGTAATGATTTAGTATTTTGTTATGTTATTGCTACATTTGTTGCTAAGCATTTAATTCAAATAGTTAGCATTTGAGTATAGCATTTAAACCTTATTGGTTAACAATTTATGCTAATGTAATTTCATCACTGCTTTTGAGGGATTTATTTATTTTGCCAGACCTTGGCAAAAAGGTGCTTTTTTTATGTTTTGCGATAACTTGCAAATGGAGGGGAGGTTCATTTTCTGTTTTTGTCATTTTCTTGAGATTTGAAAGACATGCTTAATCTATATCTTCATTATCTACCTCATGACATAAACTTGTAAGAACTCATAACAACAATTAAGTTTGTAAATGCACTCATAAAAAGTGCCACCAAAACTAAATATGTTCCTTAGGGAGGGAATTAGGGAATTTGTACTTACATTGAATTATAATGTGTAATGGAGGGTTGTGTAGAGCCTTTCTCTGACATCACAATTATGGATCCTCATGATTCTCGCCACATGGTGTGTGTTGTCTTGCTTTTCCATCACAACAATGGATCCTCATGATTCTTGCCTCATGCGTGTGTGCTTTGATGCACACCCTTTTTTTACTTTCTTGTACATCTTTTGGACCTACATTAGGGTCTAAATCCCTTGCACACTCTTGTGCCCAATTTCAGTTGGTCTATTTATATCTCTTAGCATTAAGGTGGGATTATGATAGTGTTATGCTAATGCTTCTTTCAATGGAGGAGTGGAAGAACCTTCTACTTTGGGGGGGTCACATAGATCTTCTATCTTTATTTCTCATATGGGGGATTATTTCAGCAGATCATATTTTGTGAGATTCTAGTACTTATGTAGAGCACAATGATGCAAATTTTAGTAGTGTACACATCTCACTCGTGCATTACTCCAAAATCATAGTATTATCTACATTTTTAACTTCATAGGCATCTATATATTCATGATTGAATAATGTTCATATGTTCGCTCATGCAGTGTTTTGTATCTCTTATCTTGATCTACAATTCTTAGAGGTTTGTTGATTCCAACAAACATTGGTTCATCTTCGGCAGAGTTTAGAACTTCGACATGCTTCAAGAGTTCTTCATCATATGTTCCTATCATCATAGAACATCTTTTCAGGTCTTAAATCCTTCTCTTTTTTGGAGAGGATTTTTGTTCGCACTAAGCTTTCTCTTTTTTCTCCATTTGTGAGAGAATACATTGTACATGGATACCTCACTAGGCCTTGTAGCCAGAACCTATTTTTATCCATTTACATTTTTGTGATCTCCCCAAGTATCACTTAAGAGGGGTGTTAGAGTGAATAATTTATCTATTCACTATACTTAAGTGTACTTAGGTTGATGAGGTTAGACAACATATTGTCTAACTGAATGTGCAATCTTTAGGCCTCTAGAGGTTACCAAGTTGTCTTGTAAATCTCATGTACATACCTTTTGAGGTTGGAAGACTTTCCATCTCACCTCAAAGGTCACTCAACACTTGGCATCAAAATTGATGACTTGGTCAAATAGGTTGTTGGTTTGCACATTCCTAGTGAGCCATAGGTTGACACCTATAGGACACTTGTCTACTCATTTTTTCCACTTCATGGGGCACTTGTCATCCACATGATAGGTGGATTGCCTCTTCCTTGACTATATATGCAAGACTTCCTCATTTGTACATTTGGGTTGACTAAATATAATATTGGGCATTGTTCACTTGTGCTTTTTATCTCAATTATCTCCTAATTCTTATATGCATGAGTCTCACCACCATGTAATTCACCTTGGCTTCCATGCCAGTTATATTTTAAAACAGTTAATTTTCATGAATTTTATTCTTAGATGCATGTGTTTTAGTTTTGCATGCTAAATGCATGGAGTAAAAATAGTCCAATATACTATCTATTTTTAGGAGCTCTTATCTCTATAAAGCGATCTCCTTGTTTAGTTCATGACTCTGTGTAATTGAGGAGAAGATAGGACCTCTATATTGAGGCATGATGTAATCTAATTTAGAAATTGAATGAATAAAAGATTCTTGTGTGTTAAATACAATTTGTATTTGTGAGCTTGGGTTTAAAATCTACAATTGGTATCAAAGACAAGCCAGGCTATGAGCCTCAAGCATTCTATTAGAGTGGCTTAAGGGGGGAGGGTGGGGTGTTTGTAATAAGCCAAGCTTAGACCAAAGATAGGCTGGTCCTATAGAGGCCAATAGCTCAATTGGTAGAGCACTCCAACAACAAATGGAAGGTCCTAGGTTTGAGTCCTAGCTAATCTATGAAAAACTCAACAATAATTTAGTTGGCACTAATAGAAGTATGTTTTCAAACATTCTTTTCATTCATTATATGATGTAAAATTGGGCATGGTATCAAAATAGAGTTGAAAAATGAGCCACACCCAAATTAGAGATGGACCAGTCATCTGAAGGTTGGTAGTTCAATGCTAGAGCAATTCAGCAGAAAATGGGAAGTCTTATGTTTGACTCCTAGCTAATCCATGAAAAAGTTTAACATAGTATTAGAGCTCAAGTTAGCAAAGTCAAGTCAAGTTAGGATTACCCGAGCACCTGCAGTATGGCTCAAGGTGAAGTGTTTGAAAATGAGCCACACCCAAACCAAAGATGGACCAGTCACCAAGAGGGTCGGTAACTCAATGGTGAAGAATCCCAATGGAAAATAAAAGATCTTAGATTCGACTCCTAGCAGATAAATGAAAATGTTATTCTTCCAAAAACAATACTAGAGAGATTTCTAATTTCTGATTAATAATAAACCATTCTAATTTCTGACTAATAAAATTAAGCAATCATAAATTATATAACACAAACTTAAACTGGTTTGCAATGTTTTGCAGGGAAAATAATTGTAGTTTTCAAATTCTTTTATATCAGCAGCTAAAATACTATTTGGCATATAAATATTAAGCTGCATGTGGGTTGTTTGCACGGCTCCTTTTCCTTTGGAAAGTGATCTCTAATTCCAATCTCACAACATTATCTCAAATTCCAATTGTCAGATTCTCTTTTGCGTGAGCTTTTATGGTGATGGAAAGGGTTTGCAGTCATAGAAGAAGAATATTACACTAGTCTCAGGTGATGCAGGGGACCAGTAAACAGATATTCATTCATGAGACAAGCCACCATAGTTGTGTGGAATCTCCAGTAATTCCTATGCTTGAATGATTTACTGTGTTCATTTAGCTTTAAAACAAGTTCCTTCTTACAGGGTTCTATGGAGAATTAGAAATCTTGGTTTTCGGGCATCTGTGCGCAAGAAATTCCTGTTTTTCAAGTCTTTGTGCAAAAGAAATCATGCAATTTAGATTTATCAAAAAAAAAAAAATCTTGTTTTTCAGGTTTGAAGGGAGGGAGGAAAAAAAAATCTTGCGTTGTGTTTTTTATAGATTTATTTCTTTTTGGTTTTGTGCAAATGTTGTGATAGGTTCTTGTTAGCTTAAGTGGGAAGCCCAAATTAGCATGTTGCCTTCATAATTCAAAATACTTTCTCAATTTGTAATTACTTCTATTGGCATGTGTGCCAATTTAGAAGTTGTCTATTTCGAATGGATTTTTCCATTTAATTGGTTGGAGACTTGTTTTATAAATAATGCTGCTGGTTGAATATGTAATTAATTCAGAACTGAGAATAATATGAGATAATCCCTGAGTGTGGACGTAGCCATCAAATTGATGGTGAACCACGATAAATATGTGTTCTTGTTTTGTGATTGTTTTTAATCTTTTATTTCTGCAATTTCTTTTTCACTTTATTCTGCAAATTATATTCAACAATTGGTATTAGAGTAGGTTGGAGAAATTTGGTGTAGCAAATTGTGAAGAACTTATGCAACCATGGAAGATGCAGATAAGTGGAAAATCAAAAAGTTTGCAGGAAAATTTTTTTGGCTTTGGAAAGTGCAGATGGAATCCCTTCTCATCAAACAAGATCTTTCAAATGCATTGGCTGGCAAAGCCAAAGGGAAAGGATCTCTATCAGATGAAGAATGGGAAAAGCTGGACAAAAAAGCAAGAGCTACAATTTTCCTGTCATTGTCCAACAATGTCTTATTTAATGTCTCTGTAGAGAAGACAACAAAGGAGTTGTGGGACAAATTGTCTTCAATGTATGAGATGACTTCTTCTTCCAATAGTGTATTTATTATGAATAAATTGTATAATTTAAAAATGCGAGGAGGGATTATGTCCAATCATTTGAACAAATTTAATAATTTAGTTACCTAGCTGATTTCTATAGGCATAAATTTGGATGATGAAATAAAAGCTATTTTATTACTGTGTTCTTTACCAAATAGCTGGGAAGGTGTTGTGATGGCAGTGAGCACTTCGGTGGCTGCCAAAAGCAAGCTGAAATTTGATGATGTTGCAGCCACTTTACTGAGTGAAGATATGTGGAGAAAAAATCAGGAACCCTCGTCTGGTGAGGCATTAAAGGTTGTAAGTATTGCTAATAGAGGTAGAAGTAAAGAAAGAGGCAAATATAATAATCAAAGGAGATCAAAATCTAGATCGCAATCAAGAGGAAAAACAGGTGCCTGTTGGTTTTGTGGAAAGCCAGGCCACACAAAGAAAAATTGTTGGAATTATAAAAAGGCACAGGACTCAGTCATCAAAAATTAAGCAAACACTCTAGGTGAAAAGGATGACGGTGTTTTAATCTTGGCTGCCGAAGACATGACTGCAGACTCTTGGGTAGTTGATTCTGGAGCTTCTTTCCATGCTACTTCATGCAGGCAAGCTTTTACAAATTTTCAAGAAGGTGCTTTCGGTACTTGGTTTTTCTTGGTGACAATAAGGAATGTGAAATTGTTGGTAAGGGTGATATAGTTTTAAATTTAAAAAATGGCAGTCAATGGATTTTAAAGGATGTGAGAAATGTCCCTTTATTGAAAAGAAATTTAATTTATGTTAGTCAATTAATTGCTTCTGGGTGTGATGTTAAATTCTCTCTAGAAAATTGGCAAGTAACAAAAGGGGTTTTAGTGATTGCAAAAGGCAAGAAGTTGGGTAATCTTTATATTTTAAAATGCCATGGTGAAGTGGGAGCTGCCATGACAGTCATGGACAACAATTCAAAAATTTGGCATAAGAGGCTCGGTCACATGAGAAAGAAAGGGCTTGAAGTAATGCTTCAACGAGATCAGCTTCCCGGCTTGCAATCAGTGGATTTGCAGTTTTGCGAACATTGCCTCTATGGAAAACAAAGTCGGGTCAGATTCTTGAGGACAAGCCATGATCAGAAAACTACTCCTTTGGCACTTGTGCATTCTGACATTTTTGGTCCTACTAAGGTAACTTCATTTGGTGGTGTAAATTACTTTGTCACATTCTTGATGATTATATTTGAAAAGTTTGGATTTACATTCTTAGTAAAAAATCAAAGTTTTTTCAAAATTTAAAATTTTCAAAGCTCTTGTTGAAAATCAAATAGGGCATAAGATTAAATGTTTGAAAACTGATAATGCGGGAGAGTTTTGCTCCTTGAAGTTTGATAATTTCTATGCAGACAACGACATTCATAAAATCAAGGTGGTCCCATTCACTCCTCAAGAAAATGGAGCAGCTGAGTGGTTGAATCGGACAATTTTAGAGAGAGCTCGTTGTATGCTCTCCAATGTCGGGTTGGGAAAACAGTTTTGGGCAGAGGCATGCAACACTGCAGTATATTTGATCAACTGTGCCCCATCATCTCATTTAGCTTTTGATATTCTAGAGGAGAGATGGCTTGGGAAGAGAATTTCATATCATCATTTGTGGGTGTTTGGTTGTGAAGTGTTTGTGCATATTCCCAAAGAACAATGAATGAAACTTGATTTTAAATTGAAGAGGTGCATTTTTCTAGGCTATGGAGAAGATCAATTTGGTTTTAGGCAGTGGGATCCCGTTGCAAAAAATATTGTTCGCAGTCGGGATGTTGTCTTCAATGAGAAAAAATTCTCAGGTTTGCAGCCTCTAGACACATCTTTTGATGAATATTTTGATGTTGATTTATTTGACAATAGTCAAGTCAAGAAAACTTCAGTTAAATTCTCCCAACCTTTAGTAATTTCTTCAAATTTGAGCACCCCTACTTGTACACAGACATCAAATTCAATTCCTCTGCCTTCAACTTTTGCATCCCCTGTTTACACAAATACATAGCTTGTAACTAGTTTGCAGACTTCTCTATTTACTTCTATCAATTCGTAGCCTATGATAAGAGAGGTGCTTGCTTCATTAACTTATGCACAGCCTTTACCAAGTGTGGAACAGCCTATTCAAGGTTGTACGCAGCCACTCCTTACTACTACGCCTCCAATCATGACTTTGGATTCTTCACACAGTCCTACGTTGCCCTCATTATTTGATTCATAGCCTTTCTCAGACAATTCACAGCCCACTCATCCATTAACATAGGCACATGATGCAATGCACCATTATAAAGTCAATACGCAGTCCCCAAACATTGCATCATTGCCTTTACATTCTTCTGCCTTGAGTTATTCACTACCTACATTAAGTCATTCAAACCCTTTAAATCATAATACGTTGCCCTTGCCAATTGGAACGCAACACTTAGAAATTCATACGTTGCCAGTTGAAGCGTAACCTTCATCATGCCAGTCTCTACCTTCTTTGACCAATGTGCTACCTCCATTTAACAATGCACCCCCTTTGTCTGGTTCGTTGCCTACGTTTATTTTGCAGCCTTTAATCTATCATTTGGTGCCCTCCACAAACTTGGCGAAGTCCTCTTTTATGCCTGCGTACCCTGTAGGATATGGTTTTTCTTAAAAAAATTGTTGCCTATAGAAGACTATGCTTCGCGTGGGTATGAGAGTATAAATTAGGGGCAGAGCTTTGGAATTATACAGGGACAAAAATTTAGAGGATGTAATGAACAGGGGAGTATAGAAAAACAAGGCAGTGGTGCTAATTTATAGAGTAATCAGGGAAATGTAGAAACACAAGAAAATTTGCACTCTGAAATTGATTCTCAATTAAGGAGATCAACACGGAAGAGAAAACTACCATACAAGTATGCTGATTTTGAGTTATTTTCTTCTGATGATTATAATATGAATTTTTGCTTTGTGGTGAGGCAGAGCCCGCAACTTTCAAACAAGCTTGCAAAGATACAAATTCAGTCAAATGGATGGAGGCAATGAATGAAGAAATGGATATTTGCGAGCAAATGACACTTGAGATTTGGTTCCTCTTCCACCAAATCAGAAACCTCTGAAGAATAAATGGGTGTATCGTGTGAAAGAGGAAGAGGGAGCTCATCAACGTTACAGGGTTAGATTAGTCGTCAAGGGATTTGCTCAAGAAAAAGGTATTGATTTCAATGAAATATTTTCACCAGTTGTGAGAATGACCACTATTCAAGCAATGTTAGACTTGGTAACCATTTGGGATCTTGAACTTGAGCAATTAGATGTCAAAGTTGCTTTTCTTCACGGAGATGTTGAAGAGGAATTATACATGGAGCAGCCTAAAGGTTTTGCAAAACCTGGTTAAGAGCATTTATTTTGCAGATTGAAGCGAAGTTTATATGGGCTCAAACAAGCCCCAAGGCAGTGGTATTTAAAATTTGATAGCTTCATGGCTCTACAACATTTCATTCGTTGTGACTCAGACCCATGTATTTATTACAAGAAGCTTCCAAATGGTGAGTTTGTCATTTTATTACTTTATGTTGATGATATGTTGGTTGCTGGCAATAGTGTGAGGATAGTTCGTGAGTTAAAACAACGTTTATCTCAGAGATTTTCCATGAAGGATTTAGGAGCAGCAAAGAGGATTCTTGGAATGAATACAATCAGGGATAGGAAAAAGAGAGAACTTAGATTATCTCAAGAAAAATATATTCTAAAAATCTTAGATAGGTTCAATATGAAGAATGCCAAGTCTGTGAGTACTCCTTTGGTTGATCATTTTAAGTTGTCCTCAGCTATGTGTCCAAAAATAGAAGAAGAAAAAGAGTACATGAAGTGTGTCCCATACTCATCTACAGTTGGCAGTTTAATGTATGCCATGACTTGTACTCATCCGGATATTGCTCAAGCACTGGCAGTAGTGAGCAGATTTATGAGTAATCCAGGTAAACAACATTGACAGGTAGTACAGTGGATATTCAGATATTTGAAAGGTACTTCTGATCGTGGTTTATGTTTTGGTGGTAAGGACATTCATCTACGAGGTTATGTTGATTCAGATATGGCTGGAGATCTAGATAAAAGGCGTTCTACCACCGGTTATGCATTCACTTTTGCTAGGGCAGCGATCAATTGGGTTTCTTGGTTGCAACAAGTGGTTGCACTTTCTTCTACGGAAGCAGAATATATTGCTCTTTCTGAAGGGGAAAAGGAAATGATTTGGTTGCAGAGATTGATAGGTGATTTGTGGTTTCAGCAATCTATTTTTACTCTTTTTTGTGATAGAAATAGTGCTATTCACTTGTCAAAGAATTCATCCTTTCATAATCGAACAAAGCACATAGAGCTGCGATATCACTTCATTCATCATTGTATTGAAGAAGGCAAGTTGCAGGTGGCAAAAATTGACACAAAATTGAATCCAGTTGACATGTTCACGAAAGTAGTTCTGAGGGAGAAGTTTGAATTTTGTAGAGCTTCTCTCAGACTTGTGTAGCTCTGTCATTAACTCTGCAGTGGTGGGATATCTCTAAGCAGCAATTTGGTCTTCAAGTGGGATATTTTTGGGTTAAGTGAAGCCCAAATTAGAATATTGCCTTCATAATTTGAAATGCTTTCTCATTTTGTAATTACTTCTATTGGCATGTGGCCAATTTAGAAGTTGTCTATTTCAAATGGATTTTTCCATTAATTCGTTGGAGACTGATTTATATAATTAAGCTGTTGGCTGAATGTAACTAATTCAGAACTTGTGAATAATAAGAGATAATCCCCCAGTGTGATTAGATAGCCATCAAATTCGATAGTGAACCACCATAAATTTGTGTTCTTGTTTTGTGATTGTTTTAATCTTTTATTTTTTCAATTTCTTTTTCACTTTATTCTCGCAAATTATATTCAACAAGCATAGCGCTTTTAAGTTCTTTACATCGTGTGCGGTTTTGGGTCTTTCCTAGAAAATGTATTAGCTAAGCAACTCGAGCATTGCGTGGCTGTGCAGATTTTCAAAGCATTCACCAAGCTGTAGACTTTGTTCGGGAGAATAGAGTTATGATCTTTGCCCGCACGGTGGAATCCTTCAATGGGCATGAAAGAGCCTTTCAAAGAAGAGCAGAGAACTGGCAATCTGAACAGAACCAATGGGAGAGGGCAGGGCCCTTGGTTGGACACAGGATTGGTGTCATTCTTATTGTATTAAATCGATTCGAGGTATAGCTAATACTGTTTGTTGTATTGCTTTTCAGTTCAATCGTCTGGACAGTTTTGGGGTTTTTCTTTCGAAATGGTTTTCCCCGTGTAAATCACTATGTTGTGATATGCATGATATTTATGTTTATTTATGTTAAGTTTTTATTGTTGTAAATATTTGTAAAGTTTTGCATTACCCTCCTATCAAGATTAGTGTAGGAAGTTGTTGCACTACCTTAACTTCCTTACACAAAAGACTTTGTATAATTTACAAAGAACTCCATCCAAACCAAGAGCTTTGTCCTTAGACATTTTCAAAACAGCCTCCCACAAATTTTCTTTGGTGAGAATCTTACCACAAATAAAGCATTGTGAGTTCGAAATTTGTTAAGGAACCACATTTAGAAATCACTACAAAGCAACAACCCTAGCCAAAGTGTACTTGTGAGCAGAAAAAAATTGCTCATAGTGTCAAACAAAGGCTTGAAAAATTTCACGAAACTCATTAAGGAGTTGTTGCCCTTATCTCAATTGCTTAATGGTTTGGGATGTGTGACAAACCCACAAAGCCTGGAAAAGCAATTTTGAGACCTTGTCTGCAATCTTAAGCCAATGGACATGCAAGCATCTGCAACCTACTTCTAGCGGAAAAGTTGAACCACTATAAGCTTAGTGGCCAAATCAACAGGTTGCACTTTCATAGAAATTATGGTTTGGTGGAGCTCCAAGATAGTTGCCTAGTATGACCATCGACGAAAATGGTCTGACACCTATAGATGTGAAGAAATTGAGAAGTGCAAGAGATGGCTTCATTCGACCAAGCTATCCATCCAATCTCTTGAATGGGATGTGGCTCTTGGTTTTACACACATTAAATGTGAGAAAACATGATATGGTAATTGATCAATGATCTGATTAGAAATAATCGAGTCTTCATGGCCTTTGATTGAAAAGTTGCACTCAATACAAAACCGTATTGGAAAGTGGTTTGAAAAGATAACATCTGACAAAGGCTCCACTGGTAGAGACTAACAATTAGAAAAGGAGAAAAATATTGTGTTGATATCATAGCCGAGATGCTTGAGTACTCTATCAAGCCCTACTCTAAGATTACTCCAAGTGTACCACGTCATATGATATTGGCGGCGGGGTGATCCCACAATGGTGTCCCACTTTTTGACCAATGTGGGAAATTGAAATCATCATTTTAACCAAATTTTCACCTTTTATCACCCAAACCAAACCATTAAAATTTTGAAGATGGTTTCAACTAGTAATTTTTGAGATTTTATGTGTAGATTTTAAATATATTTCTCAAAAAAACTAAAAGATGATTTGTAAAAAAAATTACATAAGTTTTAATTAAAAAATTATACTTAGCAACATTTATTCCATATTATGTAACCTTTTTGCAAAAAAACAATTAACCTTTAAATTCTTAAACATAGATTGGTAACACAAATATCTAGTGTGCAAATATTTTTCAATATTTTTGCTACATATTTTTTTTTATTAATTTTTGAAGCAAGATTAATTATAGTTTTAGGTTTATTCCATATCACATGACCTTTTCTATATATATCCAAATTAATTTTATTTTTATTGTAAAAATAAGGACATTAATACTTAGTGCACAAATAGTTTTTAGAGTTTTTTTCTCTATTTTTTTCTCTAGTGCACAACTAGATCTCTCAACTACATCATCCAAAGAATAAACATTAATAACTCCAAATGAATGATTATTAATGTTGAAAAGAGCCCACAAAACTCAACTAGTGGGGTCACATTTCTAGTCAACTAAGTGTTAATGCCAAGTAGGAGAGAAAAAGGTGACATCACCACCCCAACCTACTTCATGGTTGCTACACAAAATAACTCAAAGGCCAAATGACGCAAGTTGACAAAAGCGAAAAAATAAAAAAAATAAAAAAAAAACCTTTTCTAACTAGAGAATGTTTAAACCTAGAAACTATGGTTGAGCCTCTCAAATAAAATAAGTTTCTAAGGGAGTTTTATCAAAACTCAAACATTCAAAAGAGATACAATTCATAAACGAGTGTCAAGAGTCATTTCCTCATTATCGAGCTCATCTAGAGCAAAATAATTTTTCTATAAGAGAGCATCACTTGATTCAAACTATCCTATTTGAAAGTTAAGCTACACAAGTCTCCATTTTCTAGCACATATCCTCCCTCTTCTAGACACCCCAATAGACTACAAGGCCTATGTGTCCTAGTGTTGGTAGAGTACACATGACACAGAGTAGAACCTACCACAATCCACCACAAAGCATGTTCATAGACCATGATGTGTTTAACTATGAAAAAACCTAGACCTACTATAGGAATATCGCTTTACAATAAAAAAGTGACGAACTATAAAATTTAAATCAAAACAGAGGAGCGAGACTAGTAAGTTAGGTACCAAAAGAACCCATAGACATAGAGGAAGAAAATACAAAGGCTAGTAACTCCGACAAAGAGATCTCTACCCACAACAAAGCAACGATAATAAGATAGGGAACTAACACCGCAAATATTAATCACAACACAATAGAAGATGAAAATTCCACAAATGAGGAGGTCTTCCACCCCACTAAGAAAGAACATGACCAGATAGTGGAAGAAACAAGACAAATGGTCACAAAACGTAGAGAGAAGGAAACAAAACAAGCCAATATTTCTCTAGCTAAGAAGTAGGAATCCTCAAACAACTAATAAAAATGAATAAACAATCTAACCTACTAAAAAAACTACAACAATTCTATAAATATTAGAATAAACAAGGCAAAGTAAAACAAATTAGAACTATGAATAAAGAAGATAGACAATGGAAAACCCACCAAATCATGATCACAATAAACATAGATCATAAAAAGATAACAAATGTAATAGTAGACCTAGGAGCTCATATCAACATGTTACCAAAACAGGTATGGGAAAAAATAGGAAAAACAAAATTACAACAAACACCATACAAGATAAGTCTAGCAGATTGAACTAGAATGAAAACCCTAGGTACATGGATTTATAGGTGAAAGTTAATGTAAACAAGATAAAACAAATAGTAGACTTTGAGGTAGATGAATTTCAAGAAACCTTTGACTCATTTAATGCCCTATTAGGACTTAAATGGTTTGTGAATGTAAATGGAGTTGTAGACTCTTGCAAAGAGGAGGTACCATTTTCTAATACAAACATGATAGTCCATATTAAGATAGACAATAGAAAACCTGCAAAATCATGATCACAATAAACATAGATCATAAAAAGATAACAAATGTAATAGTAGACCTAGGAGCTCATATCAACATGTTACCAAAATGGGTATGGGAACAAATAGGAAAAAAAAAAATTACAACAAACACCATACAAGATAAGTCTAGCAGATGGAACTAGAATGAAAACCCTAGGTACATGGATTTACAGGTGAAATTTAATATAAATGGGATAAAACAAATAGTGGACTTTGAGGTAGTTGCAATTCAAGAAACCTTTGACTCATTTAATTTCCTACTAGGACTTTGATGGTTTGTGAATGTCAATGGAGTTGTAGACCCCTGCAAAACAGTGATAACCATTTTCTAATACAAACAAGATAGTCCATATCCCCCTAGGAAAAAAGCAAATTGAAACATAAATAGAGGAGATATTTACCCAAAGGGGTATAATGATTCTAACAATAAAAACCTATAGGCAATCTCAAAGCTACAAAACAACAATTTATAAAATCCAAGTTCAGAAGGGGAACTTGAAAGCGAGAGTACTACATATATAGTACACCTTTACGAAGTACTAGGAGAAGCTAGAGCTTCCACACAATAAACATAGATCACTAAAAACCTTGAGGAGGCAGAGGCTTCAAATCAACACACAATGGCATATAAAAGTGTTACAACAAGCAAAACAATAATATGACACAACACTAGTGCAGTTGAAGGTTATCAACAACACATTCTCTCGGGTAACTAAACCATGTCTTGATGTCAAGACATAATTTTGAAGGGGGGATGATGTTGCAAAAATACAAGGCACGAAGCAGAACCTACCACAATACATGGCAAAGCAAGTGTTAAGCATCTGGCTGACAAGGGATATAGGTTAAGGGGTACCCTATAAGGGTCACATCTTTATAAGAGACTAGGCCAATTATATTTGTATGTAGTAGATAACAAAATAAGAGATCTTGGTAGATATAAGAGAGAAATATTGTACTGTAAAGTAGAGACTAAGACTTGCTTATGTAATGATTGCTTGAATATACATAATGGACTTATAAGGATTGGTGGATATGTGTTATGGATGATTATTGTTTATATTTAAGTTATATATATGCTATTATCAGATAGGGTCCTTCACTACACTTACTCATTTCTACCATTGTACCCTTTGGGGTAAAAACTACATAGGGGATACTAGGGTACATATCTCTAGACTATAATTCCCCATATTCCTTTGCTAACACCTAGCTAGAGCAAGGGAAATATGTCTAGCAATGTTAGCTAGTGGTTGAGATGACAATCATATCACTTGCAAGGCTCTCATGTATTTTGGTTCAAATGTCTCCCCAAGAGGATATTTAATAGATTTCTAGACTATGTAAGCTTTAAAGCAATTTTTCAGTCTTGGCCTCTAGATCTTGAAGAAGGCTTGGAGGGGGGGGCATTATTACTATATTTTTTGGACTTGCAATTAACAATTTGAGAGGAGGGTTTTATATGGGGATAAACCAAAGGGCAATCTTGAATCTTATATTCAAAGGATTAGCTATGATAGCAAGTGTTTGGAAAATTCAAGTAAAGAAAACACACTGAGTGTATCTCATTTGTCAAATCTAGATATCCACATTCTCCTTTAAATATTTTTAAAGCCCCCCCTTAATGCAAATCTGATGCTAAGAACAAGTTGAATAAAACCATTCAAGTTCAATAAAAACCACAATGCCTAAGGAATAGGTCATTTATCTTAGAGAATGCTAGCATAGAAAGGGTAAACCAAGGAAATCAACATAGATAGGGACCCACTGAGTCTTTTCGTTGGAGACAACAAAGTCACAAGTCTAAAGTTTAAAGACAAACAAAGATGAATGAACAAGCTAAGGGCCACAATTGAGAATCGCCTCAACATGGTTGGCTTTAACAAAATTAAAAAAAACTAGTAATGTTTTGCATGACATCAAGGAAAATCCCATTACATCCCAAGTTCAATTGACCCATTCCTTGAGCATGCTTTCAAGAGTAGCCCTTCCTAAAAGTATCCTATCAAGGTAAAATTTCTAACCATCAACAAGAATTATACCAAATTCAAAAATGGGAAGAACAACATCTAGGGTTTTCCAATGGGTGTACCTCATGAAACACCTAGGGAATAAACTTTTGAGGATGTTGGAGCAAGGGTGTCATTGATAGCCATTTTCAATCCTTCAACTCCGACAACATGAACTATAGAGATATGAAAGGATGAGGCTCTTTAAAAAGGGCAAGATCACCCAAAAATATGGCACCTTAAAGAGTGCCACAATAAATGTAAAAAAAAGATAAGTGATCCAAATTTCTAAAGCAATGTGACATGGGTTGTAGCAAAGCAAAAAAGAATCAAAGCTCAATCCAAAAATGCATAAACTATCAAATTGATCCAAATCCAATAATTCTAAAGATCATTTCCCCATGAAAAAGTTAACACTTTTAATATTTTTCACCCACAATCATTCCCAAAACTCATTTAAATTCCCTAAATTTCTAAAAAATTATTGTCGACAAACTTCTCATTACTTCAATCATGCTTTAACATTCTTCGTAGATAGCTAAAGTTCAATCATGCTTAAATTCCCTAAAGTTCTAGTGTGATAACCCTAAGTCATATGATATTAAAGGTTTAGATCCCTACATGAGGTTGTCAACAAACCAAAGACAACTGTTGAAGGTAGTTTCAATGAACCCAAACTAGCAAGAAGACCCATTGTATTGACAACCAAATCAAAACATACCTATGTCCTTGTGACATCCTTGTACACATGACACTAAATCATAACCAACACTTGTAGACCTTTTACCTAAAATACTCATTAAGAACTCATGTGCTATGATATTGTCTACTTGATCATGCTTCCAAGATATTCATGCAATCTAACTGGAATTGATGATAATGTAAATGTTCAAATTTGTAAGTCACTTAGTTTTAAAAATTAAGTACATCAAGAGAAGGATAATTAGATGGTGAATTCTCCTTAAGGTAAATTGTTGTCATCACTCCAATTAGTTCCACATTCTCATACCAAATATTAAAATATTTAGCAAGGATGAACATTATATGAAAATTATTAATTTTATTTTTTATAGTTGTATGTTTTTTTCTAATTAATATAATCTAGTTGACAATAGAACCAAAATATTAACTATTTTTCATTAACATGTATAAATAATATAACTAAAATATATTGATATATCAGATCTTTATAAATATTTTCATTAATATGGTTTTACTATTTATTAAAAAATTAGAATATGTATTTATACATTAATCTTCTAAATTCCATAAAATCATTTACATGAAAATTAACATTAAAATATATTCTAATAATAAATATTAACACATCAACATAAATTTGTTTCATATACATTGACACTAAAATAAATTAGAAATAATACTAGAGGGGCAATTCTAATCCATAAATGTGAAAGCAAAGATAAAATATATTGATAAAAATGAACATGTAAATATCCATCACTTCCAAGAACAATCTATTTTATCAAAGCTCTCCACCACCTCACCGGGGCTTATTCTATAGTATATTATAATTAGAACATTTACTTGGGCTTTAAGTATAAAACAAACCAACTTATATCAATTTATATCAGTAATATTTAAGTGTGGAGTACAAATTACCATCCTTGAGAGAGAGTTGTAGAAAA
>VDFB02221852.1:97913-108530 GCA_007258455.2 Sequoia sempervirens | reverse complement strand
TTTTGTTCAAAATTTTTGGAATTAGATTGCACTTCTTTTTCCATCTCCTTCGAAAACTAGTTTTTTTTAGTAGACAACATTTTTAAGGAGTGACTCTCACTGTATAACACAACTTTTTTTCCATGAAGGATAAAACTATAATTTTTTCAAATTTAGATTTGCAACTACGATATCTAGTGCTTCCAATTGGTTTCATAGTGTTTTATTGAATATTTTTTCCTTTATCGAGTTTCGAAGTCAAACCAATTACAATTCAGACATAAGCGGACCGTATAATGCATAAATTTTTGTATGTATCAAAATTCAATTTTTTTGTTGGATCAAGGACTTTGATATCTAGTGCACTCATATTTTTCAAAAAAAAATTATAATTTGCTATTTTTCCACATGTGCAGAACAAAAGGCTTGATTTTTGGTGAAAAACCTACATTCACAAGAAATAAAAAATAAATATAATAATTAAATTAAATTTATTTAAAGTTATACTTTTTTGGAATCTTATAATGACTACATACTTACAAAAAATAAATTTTAAATGAATTCATTTGATCCCCCAAAAGGTAAATCAAAAGTGGTTTTTTATCAACATTTTGATAGGTGTAAAGGAGACTCCGTTGTAGGTATGGTTTAAAACTAGTGGGGTTCTATCCAAGGGGGTTTGATCTAAGGTGGTTTGATCAAACCCTCTTCAATTGAAATCCTTTAAATGGATTTCAATTTGAAGCACTTAGAGATGAAATCTTTAAAAAAGTCACTAATCGTAAAATGTAGTGCTTGGAGTCTAGTTTCCAAATATATAATTTATTTCAATACCCAGATTGTACAAATTGAGTTTCAATAGGCATTTCTAAAAACCACAATTTAAAAGTCACTTTTTTTTACCATACCATGCACGTGTACGACATCCATATTTTGATTTAAATTATCATATTTTTCTAAATCCTTTTGGGAAAAGATTTGTGACTCATTGAAGCTTGTTCTTGATATTTTTTTGTAATTTTTTATTGATTTTTTTTTGTTAAATTTTTATTAGGAAGATTTGTCGTTTTGAAAAATCGTTGTGTACGACATGCATAAGATGACCTAAACTTATCATTTTTTTTATTTTAAAAAAAAAAATTGAAAAGAATTGTTTGAAGTTTGTTCTCATGCAATTTGTTTGTCAAAATGTTATGTTGATCAAAAGTTATTAAAATAGTAAAAACCCCTGATATTTAAAGTTTATGACCAATTTTATTAGAAATTAATTGAAAAATAGAAAAAATAATCCAATTGTAAAAAAAAATTACATATTTAGAATCTGCATTATCTCATCTAAAATGGGTTTTAATTTTGTCAAACAATTCTGCAAAAAAAGTTGTCAGCCATATGTCCAAAGTTGGTATTTTTCTCTAACATTGTTAGGACCTTCAACTTGCAGGTCAAACTAGGTTGAAGACCTAGGTTCAGATTTCCAATGCTTTTCCTAAACCAAAATCCTAGGAAAAAACCCAACCACAAAGCTAATAGAAATTCAAATTTTAAAAAACGGGATCACGCTTTATAAAACGGGATTGCGTTTATTAAAAGTGGGATCCCGTTTTATAATTGAGATCTTGTTATTTAATTTATAATATTCAGACTGTTGGAAGGGAAACGGGATCTCGTTTCCCTTCCAATGGTCCCCACATTGAATATCGGGGAATATGATCCTGATTATAGAAAGGGATCTCGGTTTTTATAAACAGGAACTCGTCTTATAAACGAGATCTCATTTCTTTTATTTAAATTTACTGCCAAAAAATACTGTAAAGTCTACAACTTCACATGTACAGCCGAAAGCAGTAAAATTAAACTATTTTTCATGAGCTATTGTATTTATAGGTGGTGAACTTGATTTTTAGTTGATTTTTTCAAACGAGGCATCATCTACACCATTTTTGAAGTGGAATTGTGTTATTTTTGTGCTTGTTTGGAGGAACAAAAGGTCTTCAACTTGCAATAGGGATTGAATTTTTCAAAGGAGGCATGAAGTAAAAAAAAATTAAAGTGGAATTGTGTTAGTTTTCTACTTGTTTTGAGGAACACAAGAGGAATAATTTTATCCTAATATGTATTCAACTTCCAATTTGGATTGAATATTTTGAAGAATTTCACTATTAACATTCATTTGTGCTTGAGAATTTTATAATCATGGAAGATAAAGCTCGTAATAAGAGAAGGAAGACATTGACTCCTCAAGAAGTTGAAGCAAATAGAGAGAAGGAGAGACAAAGACAAAGAGAAAGAAGAATGAGAATGAAATCAATGAATGATGGTGGAGCATCCAATTCCACAACTATTGAAGATGAAAACATTGAGGATACCATGGCTATAGATGAAGCTAATTTGCAAGGAGTCAATTTGGAGAAGAATATGATTATACAAACAAGTCCTACTATGTCTTCAAATCCCTCTTTGAATGTTATGGAGAATGTTTCAATATGCACAAATCTAGGTATGTCTTCAAATCCACATGTTAGTGAAATGGTAAATTTGTATGTAGAAGTTTTACAAGATGCTTGGACTTAATGATGTTGACATTGATATATTCAGAGAGATGAAACTTTTATAGAATTTGTTGAAAACAAAAAGGAAAAATATTTTGTTGCAAATGAAAATCAAAATGATCATTTTCTTGAAAATGAAAACAAAACCTGTATTTTTTATGAAAATGAAAATGAAAATGAAAACCATTTTGTTGATGAAAATGAAGATGAAAATGTAAATGAAAATGAAAATGAAGATGAAAATGAAGATGAAAATCTAGAATGTGATGTTGAATTTAATGAAAATACTTTTTTTTAAATTGGAAGTGGTGTTTTTGATAATCTTCCTAGTCAAATTTCTTGGAGGCAAATAAGAACACATGCGAATAGAATATACACCAAATTATTTTATCGTAAAATATTTGCATTTCAATGTCAACTAATGATGCAATTGATGAGAATGCAAAAAATGAGGAAAGTAATGAAAAGGTTAGGCTTTTATGTTAAACAAAAAGAAAAGATCAATCATTAAAACATGTTATGTCTATTGTTGCTAGTTCCATTCAATCTATTAGAAAAAATAGTCGATCTAAAGATAAAAACGCAACAAGAAGAGCTATAACAACTGCTATAGTTAATAAAGAAACTTTGAATAAAAGAATGGTAAGCAATATTAGTGAAGTTTTAAAAATACATCCTAAAACATTGCTAAGAGAGACAAAAAGAAGAGAAAGTATAGAAAATGATCCTATCAATCAATGTTGGAGTTTCAATGGACGACTATCGAGGTCGGATATGAAATTGAATGTTGAAATTAAATCTTTGATTGAAAAATATTGGTATGATAATACTAGGGTTTCTTCTAATGCTAGAGATGTTTTAAAATTAAGGGTGGGATCCAAAGTTTGCGATCCTCACCCAAAACACCTATTAGATACAACGCAAACTAAATTTTGTAGAAAATTTTGTACCAATTCAATGTTACCTAGTAATATTAAAATAAGTCAAAGGTCTTTTGAAAAATGTAAACCCCGGTATGTAAAAATTAATAAGCAACAAATATCTTGTTGTAAAATACATGTTCAATTTCATTATTTTTATGATGTTATTTGATATATATGTTGTACCTTGCATACTAACATGATTATACAAAAGTGTGGTATTGATATGCCACCTGAAGCAATAAGAGAGTTTATTTCAGGTTTGTTTTGTGAAAAATCTAATGATACATTATTTTATTTAAGTTCTTGTATTTATGGACAATGCATTAACTATGTAAATATTTCATTTTTAAGAATTCGTTTGCATGAAAGTGTTGATCATGATTTTGGACAACAATTAGTAGATGTCAAAAGATTTAAGAATGTTCACTATTCTTTAAAAGATGGAAAAATAGGAAAGCGTTGTGATTTAGTTAAAAAAAATTTAGTGTGCATGCATTCATGAGTGAGTTTAAGAATAAAATTGTACCAAAATATGTCATGCACTTTGAACATGCTTGATGGATTGATGGCCAATTTTGCACATGTAGAAACACATTTCCAATTGGTACTATACTTTTAGTGGTTGATTTTCTGGAGAATTATACTCTCGCTTCGCAAGAGGAAATTCAATCTCAATATTATAATTCAGTGCAAGTAGCTATGTTTGTCCATATTGTTTATAGACATGCAGATGATAGCATTGAGGATGATAGAACTTTTTTGAGGGAGTATCATTTTTATTTGAGTGACAATCAGTTACACTCGTCAGAGTTTGTTCAATACTATTTTAGTATATTTTATAGAAATTTAAGAGAAAGAGGAATCTAGATGAAAGAACACCTCATATGGTTAGATAATTGTACAGGGCAGTTCAAGAATTCTTGAATGTTCTATTGGTTAAGTAGGGTTCACAAGGAACTTAATGTCCAACATATATAGAGTTTTTTTTAAGCTGGGCATGGTAAAGGAGGACATGATGGAGCTGGTTCGTGTGTCAAAAGAATTCTTGCTAGAGAACAATTAAAATTCAAGGATTCAATAAAATTTAAAGATGCACATGAGATTGGGGATTGGTGTAATAGAAGATTATCTGCAACTAGTTCGAGTGATTACTCTACAGTTCATCGATCCTTTTGGTTGGTGGAAGAAGAGAACATTGCACCTAGAGTTGTTTGTGAGACAATCAGTGGATCTACTAAATGGCATTCATTTAGGAGTGCGACAAGCAGCACATGGACTATTTGGACAAGGGAGATTGCATATTTTTGCTAGTTTTGTATCTCATGAGATTGGGAAGCAGAATGGGTTGAACAGTGGGAGCAAAGATCGTTGACACCTGCAAAAGCACATGATCAATATGAAAGAACTATTGAAGAAAATGATCAAGTGTTTGCATCTAAATATTATGACCGTGTTACAGACCTTGTACAAGAAGGTAATTTTAATTCAATTTATTTCATTTTATTTCACTTTATTAAGTTATTTTGTAATATGAAATTATTTATATGGATATGCTCAAGTTATTAAATTGAATTTTGTTGGTAGGACATGTGTATGCACTTATTGCACCTGAGGGGAATGAAGAACAAACAAAATATTGGTTGGCTTGTTGTGTGGAAACTAAACATAAGTTAATAACACCTCGAGAAGATGATGATGGCTTTCATTATCCAACATGTATGGTGATCCCCTTAAGACACCCCCTTAAGCAAATTTTGATAACAAGTTTTAGATCCCCTTAAGCAACTTTTTAGAACAAGTCTTTGATCCCCTTAAGAAAATTTTGAGAACTTATTTGATGATGGTTTTTGAACATGTTTTCCAATATGATTGGTGGTGGTTGTTGGAACTTGGCTATAAAAATACCTAAGAAGAAAGAATGGTCTACCTACATTAAAGACTATGAAACACATAAAAAGATTATACATTATTCACATTTGGTGGTGGCAACAAATATAAAACTAGAGCGGTATCGTGGAAGACCTTCAAAAAAAGTGCTATGGTCAATTTCTATGGAAGAGCATGAGGCAATCATAGATGCATTGCAAAAAAGAGAGGATGCAGATGGTACAATGGAATAAGTAAATACAAGGTAAATATAATTTTAGTTTTATTTTGTCCTTTTAAATACATTAAATACATGTTTCGACATTGGTCAAGTGTGTTATTAGTTGAAATTGATTTAAATTGTCCTTTTATAGATCCTTAAGGCATAATCACAAAAAGGAGAGTCCATGTAGATTCAACCTAGACAACATGGAATATTGGTAAAAATAGGTAATTATTAGTTAAATTATATTTAAATACATGTTTTGATTACATATTGATATTGCTTGTACATTAATAGTTAAAATTGATTTATTATCCTTTTTTGTATCCTTAAGCCATCATTGCATTGATCTCATTCTTTGAAACAAAAAGGAGAGGATGCCTGGATTCAACCTACACATGTGTGGAATACTTTTAAATGCAGTACTTGAGTTGTGTACATATAGATAGTTTTATATAAATTAAAATATGTATGTTTTGATGATTTCATTGATATTGCTTGTACCTTTTTGATATTAGGTGGTGTGAAGACCTACTACATTCTAGGCATGAGTTTGAGATGTTCTTGAGATGGCATATCCAAATTTTGTAAACATTGTTTTGAGATGACATATATGTACATACATACTTACAAAATTAAACATACTCTATGTACTTCTATGTATCAAAACAATATTCTATATATTTTATTTGTTAAATGTGCATGTTTTCCTACTTTGAAACTTTATGTCTAATTGTATAATCGCTAAATATCATGCGTACATTATTGTTAAATCAATTATATCCTTAAGACATTGTATTATGACCCCTTAATACATCCCCTTAAGAAATTCTATTATGACCCCTTAAGACATCCCCTTAAGACGTTCTATTATGACCCCTTTAGACATCCCCTTAAGACCCCTCAAAACATCCCCTTAAGATGTTCTATTATGACCCCTTTAGACATCCCCTTAAGACCCCTTAAGACATCCCCTTAAGACGTGTTATAACCACTTAAGACATCCTCTTAAGATGTTCTATTATGATCCCTTTAGACATCCCCTTAAGATGCCATTATTTGTTTTGACAACTTATAAATTAGTGTTAGATGTTATTATTTATAGAATTTATTAATGCTTTTATTCTCTAATCTTCTATGGTATTGTTTGTTTCTTAAAAAATTATCCTTTTTGGTATATAAATATATTTCCTTTGTTTGTAAATTATGTTTTATTGAATAATTATTGATTGATGTGAATTGAATAAGTTCATTGAGTAATTATCGCTAATTATTGAATGTACAAATCATGTATATCATGTATGAGATCACTAAATTTGTAAAGTATAAATATTAAAATGTCCTATATTAATATCATAAATGAGATCACTAAATTTCACATTAATGTCCTATATTAATGTCTTGACTATGAACATAAAATGCATAAATGTACATGTGTAAATTAAAATTTCAAACAATAATAAAGTCCATAATTTATGTAACTTATTAAGTGCATGAAACCAATATATTAAGCACATGAAATAAAGTCCAAAGTACAACCCATGAACTAAATTCCAACAAAGTACATGAGAAACTAGAAATATAGTCCATGAAATAAACAAATATAACACATAAAATCACATGTTTCTAGGTCATGTACTGTCTCTATAATCAAGAGACCTCTTCACACCATGCGGACTATGTGGATGACTTGAAACACTCGGACAAGAGAAAGATGAAATCAAATGTAAGATGATGAAAAATGATTTAATGACAATTTAATTTATAATCCATCATAAAATTAAATTACTGTCATATTTGCATCTGGATGCTCTGGTGCACTTGAAGCAAACTCTAAATTCTCTAAATCAGTCTACATAAACAAGACAAATAAATTTGAAATTAGATGTACAACTCTACAATTATTATTTTTTAATTCAATTTAATTTATAATTTATCATATTTTAATTGTACCATATTCTAAGGTTGTGCACCAAGCTCTTCTCCAAGACTTGTTTGTACATGCTCAACTACAAGATGTGTCTCATGCTATAAAAGAAAAAGAATATGTAATAAATCTCATATTATGTATATAGTCAATTTAAAATTTAAAATTTAAGATATATTTATAATATGTAATTTATAATTGACTTTAAATATAATAAAAAAATTTCAATTGCCATTTGATTAGGATCCTGCTCTACATGTCCTCCTGGTGGTGTAACTATGTCTGGGTCAAGGCTGAAAGTTGCACTAACAAAGTCCTACAAGATCAAAATTAAAGCATGTACAATTGAATTAGGTTTATATATATATATATATATATATATATATATATATATATATATATATATATATATATATATATATATATATATATATATATATATATATGTTCAAGTTTGCACATTTTATGTAGAAAGTTTTGTAAACAACCTGGAAATCAGTGGCCTCACAAGTAGCTGCAACATCAAATGTTTTCCCAATGCTCATTCTTATTGTGGTATCAACCTAGACATACATGTACATAGAAATTTAACGCTTATAATATTTACAAGTGTACATGCATGTATTTCATATATCTAGTGAATCAAAATTCATAAAATTGTAACTATACTAATGTAAACTTTAAACAAATTTACAATATGAATGTACTTTCCCTTGATCTATGACACCTGATAGTGGAGGAGTGGTTGACAATCCCTCGGGAGGAATCAACGTGGATGCCGATTGACTCACCTAAACCAACATAAATATTTTAAACATATATGTGATTCAATTATGAATTTAAAACTCAAGTTAAATTTATGATTTCATATATGATTTTAAAAATTAAAATCAAAATACCCCATAAGGGTTGTCGAGTACGACTGGTGTCGATGTATGTGCTCGTGGAATAGATGATTGCCCCATTGTTAGTGTCATTTGTACACCAAACAATTTGATTGTTAAAATGTATTGCAAAATTTTCTTTGATATATACATCCATCAAAATTATTATAAAATGAAAGTACATAGATGCATATTTATACATGTGTTGCAGTGTCCTCAGGGTGATGGTCTACTGTAAGAAACTTTACAAATGAACTGATGCAACCAGATGAACCACCAGAATCTCCCCGTCCACCTAAACTAGGTGTGGCCTGATTAGGTCCATAGCATACTTGATGAAAACTAGTACATATATGGGGGATGAACCTTGACACTCCTGGAGTGGTACTCAGACTAGCTCCACAAAAAATCCATCATCATCGACTCTATGCTCCCCACCCGCTATCGCAGAAGCATGTTGATCAAGGTCTCTTGCAAGTGTACTAAGGGAACCTAATGTTGAGACTGGAGCTTGATAATGTATAGGTGCGGGAATGGGAGGACCAAGAGAAACAACAAGGGGTTGTACATGCACAAGGCGTTGGGAATCAACCCTTGCCCCTAACCTCTATTGTGGAATTCCACCACCAACACCCTGAAATGATCTAAAATCAAAATAATTGGGATTTTTCCCCAAAACAAACTCTACATACAGTTTTCTCAAAAAATACAATGGGCACTCCCAATTAGCATGTGGGGGACTATCAAAAACCATATACCATCAATCCCAAAAATGTGCACTCATCTACGGATGTATGCACCACCTCATGGATATTCTAGATTTGTTGGGTGGAATGGGTTGTCGAGTAATTTAGGGTCAAGAAAGTAGGGGGCTAGATGGGCTTTCATTATTTTAAGGTCTAATATTTTTTTGTAAGAGAGATCGTCAAAATAAAATTGTCTCATTTTCTCTCTCTCTCTCTCTCTCTCTCTCTCTCTCTCTCTCGTCGATGCCTATCAAGATTAGAATCGATCATCTTGATGGAATCAACAACGTTTTTCATCATAGATGCAAAACATCTCACATGTGGTGGAATCAATGCTTGACTCTGCATAACATTGATTTGATTTTGTAAGGATGCAACTTGATCATTTATACGTGCTCTCAAGCAAGCCTCGTCAGATGTGATAGGTGTTGGATGTGGCATATTAGGTGGAGGGGGAGGTGGAGGTGGAGGTGGAGGGGGAGGTGGATGTGTTGTGGCTGAGGTGGTGGATTGATGATATCATCAATATTAAAATCATCCATGATATGAGATATAAATGTGCACCTGCATTAAATCATACAAAATAGGATGTGCATACATATATTAAGATCATATATTTAATTGAAATAGGATGAGCAACATATATATTAAGATCATATATTTAATTTAAATGCACATATATATACATTGATTGAACTTGATCATGTCCATACAAAATTCAAAATTTAACATGTACATACATTTAAAACAAAAAATATGATGCATAATTTGCATGTGTATAGATCATTAAACTAAACTATGTACATACATACAAATTTCAAAATTTAAGAACTATATATGCAAATTTTTAATACATGCACTTACATACTAGACAATAAACTTGAGACATTCACAAAAGCTCATTTTATGTCTAACACACACACACACATATATATATTACAAATTTTTAGTAGGAGAAATCATGATCTAGTAGATAGTCATAAAATATATACTATTATATATTATTCATTATAATTTCATAAATTCCACCAAATTCATAAATCCATGTCACTAAAAATATCCATCTAGAACCAAAATCATAAATTCATGTCACTAAAATATCCATCCAACCAAATTTATAAATTCATCACACACAAAATATCCATGGATTCACCATTCATAAATTCATAACTATTTAAGATCATTGTCTTGAATTTAGAAACTATTATGGCTCTCTACTGCATAGACCTTCATTTTTTTGTGTTTTCCTTTTCAAAATCAGGAGTTCTCCTCTCCTCTAGCCATTGTCTATGCTCATCTACGATCCCATCCATAGCCCTGACAGCATCAACAAGGGTTTGCATCCTAGATGCAAACATCCTCACAGGAGGTGCGACACATTCTTCATTTTGAATAATGTTGATTTGATCTTGGATGGTTCTAGCAGAAGCATTTATTTGTGCTTGCAAAAGAGCATGTTCATTGATTTCAGGTGGTGGAGGTGGGGGGTTACGAGCTGGAGTGGGCGGAGGTGGAGGTGA